>CM038676.1:506236932-506495228 GCA_021605205.1 Aegilops longissima | reverse complement strand
AGTGGCGTAGAGGCATAGGGATAATGTAGAAAGGAAGTCTTCGCGATCCATTATTCCCCATCTCGGTCACAGAGAACTATTCAACTAGTCTTCGCAGTGAAGTGACAATACATGCTGCAACAGATGGGGCACTTAATTAATAAGCTGAACCAGCGTGTTGGTGCTACTAAATCAGCCTTACCCAGTACTGCCATCATGTTTTCCAGTAGAGCACGCTTCTGTCCTCCATTAACTGACATATGGACCCTCTTGTGGTAGACCCACATGTCATCGGTGTAACTATTTACAATCCGAAGGACGGTATATCCTGGTAGTAGTAGTAGAATTGAGATTTAATGCACTTTCTTCCCCGTCTTCCACTCTTCTTCCTCCTCTCTTCTTCTTCCTCCTCTCTTCCCCATCGTCGGCCGCACACCATTTCCCCCCGCTCACTACTCGCCCGCCCGTGCTATCTTCCTTGGTAGCTCGCGTGTACCATATCCCCCCGCTCACTACTCGGCCACACGAGGAGAAGCTTCTTCGCTCGCCCGCCCGAATCCACTTCCCCGCTGGCTTGCAGGCACCGAAAACCCCAATGGCAGAACCGACTAAAACGTAGAGCCGCGATTGGAATTCCCTCCCCGATGTTCTCTTGGAGCAGATCTGTAATCGTATGGACCTACTCAACACCGTCCGTCTGGCCGCATGCTCGGTGTCGTTGTACCGTCTACTGGTCTGCAACTGGCCGGCTCTTTTCAAGACACCCTGCTTGATGATACACGATCCTCGCAGGTGGCCCAGACACCGACAGCGATCCTCACGAGGTTGCCGTGGTGCCCCTCGACATGCTACCACTACCCGTCCACCTGCCCTTCATGCTTGCGATCCATCGAGAGGGCATGAAATAGCTGGATCATCCTCATCCACCAATCCGGTAGTCCGTGGCGTCTCGTGGATATCTACACCCAGCGAGAGATCACCTTCCATCTTTGGATACCGCCGCCATCGAGCCTCGCGGCCGCCGGACACTCCCGCCTACTACGCGACGAGGCAGCGTCGAGCTTTTAGCTCGACCTCATTTGCTTGAAGGTTGTAATCTGCAAAGTGCCCACACCATCAGAAGACTACATGGATTACAAGCTCATTGTCGTGTTCAACATGGGATTAGTCTATCTAGAATCCGGTTGCCATACATGGTTATGGCTCATCGTTGATCCTCTTCACCCAACACTTCTGTTTGATGCTATAGTGCATGATGGCATCATTTCTGCGGTCGACGTCATGATTATGCTGCCTATCTTGGTGGAATCTATAAATCGTGTAATTGTTCTATCTCATCTCATCTTTACCTTAAGAATCTGATTGCCTCTTCATTGTTACAAATTTAGAATATATAGTATGTCTATAACCACATCATTGCTATATGTTCCTCTCATTTCCTAGATTTTTATGACCACACATGTTATTGTTAGAGTTGATAGGAGAACAATTGGTATCTAATGATTGTTAGAATAGATATTATGAGTATAACCTCATGATTGCTATATGTTACTCTCATTTCCAGCATTTTTATAACAATGCATGTTATTGCTTAGAGTTGATATGATAAGCGTAGTAAGTGCTATGGTAGAATATGAGTAGGCCCTGTCATATCTGTTTTCCTCTCATTGTTACATGATGTTTGAACCATGATATATTGCTAGAATATGAAAGCCATTGGCTTATTTTTTTTAACTTGGGGTATGATTATGACCACGACATTGCAATTCTCTGTCTATGATATGTGTCACTGTTATAATAATCTTAATTCCACACATACTCTGAACATGATTGTTTATTTTTGTCCTTTTGGTCTCCAATTTGAATTGTTACAGCAGACGCAAATGCGCTGGCCTTCATGATTCTAGGACCTGGAATCATACCAGCCGATGGGCGGTGGTTTATCGCTCGTTCAGCTGACGGTGGCCATTTGATGCTCATTTTCACATACCAAATTGACCAAACCATTTCATCAAACCACATGCAGTACAATGCATGCGGCGTACGTGATATTGATGGCTATGGCTGCTTCGTGTTCGAGAAAGATCCCAGCTCCGTTGGGCCAGGCGTATTCAACTGGAGGCGGGTTTACAGCCTCGACAACCACTCCATGTTCCTCGGGCTCAATTATCCGATCATCCAACCAATCATCGATCATATCACGGGCGATGGTTACCGTGCTATGCAACTTCCATTCGCCAGGGGGGACTGTGTTTACACATCATACCATGGGTTTCATGAATCACCATATCCAGAGATTCGTCGACACAGCTTGTTGCCAGATAATATTGAGTGTGTGAAAGGCATCAAGCTTCCATGCGATGAATGGCTTTTGCAAACCTGACATGCGGCGATGTGGTTCATGTCAACAGAAAATATGCACAACTTGATTCGTACTGATATGTAGACTGAGCCATGTATTCTGCTGCTGTAGCACGACCTTCTTTTGTTGTACTGTTGTTAGTTTGAAGCACTCCTCTGGTTTCAAGGATAGATACCTTTCTGGGATCAAGTGCATCCTAACTCACTTGTGCAGGATGTACTGATAATGATGATGGAGATGATGTATATATATATATATACCAGTTAGGCTTCAAGTGCGTACTTGTTAGTTAAACCTATTGTTAAAATGTGACACTAAATATGACTAGTAAGTAGTACAGTAGCAGTACTAGTATACGCCGGTCAAATTATTCATCATGTCCACACATTGAATTGACGTGACAACACGCTGCGCGTGAGGGGACACAAGAATCCCAGCGGTGTGTTCGGGTATTCCGGACTTCATATTTGGAGTACCACTTATCTGTCGAAATCTTTCATCATTCACTTAAAACAGTCGATTGATCATACATTGAGTACCATGTAACTGGAATTAACCCATGCAAGTCGAAGAAGGATTGGCCGGTGCTGCCGGATTGCGTCAAGTTCGATCCCACGGATCAGGAGCTGATCGAGCACCTTGAGGCCAAAGTGAGTGCTGACAGCGCGAGATCTCACCCTCTCATCAATTTTTTCATACCAACCATTGACAGCGAGCACGGCATATGCTACACCCATCCTGAGAAATTTCTAGGTAAGACACCGATCGGCCGTCTACTTGCACAAACATATTCCTTTGTTTATAGCTCTATTTTTCTTTTTAGACGCAGACCTGGTGAAGCAATTACAATTTGACAGTTAATAAAAAGTGAAACAAGTGACTGCAACATGCCAAAGATGTTATGAAAATGCCAACTACATACACTAAAACCTGTATTCGACAATACTGCAGGTATCACACTAAGTGGCCTAAGCAAGCATTTCTTCGGTACGCAAATTCTGTAGGCGTTCAAAGGGCACGTGGACGCGTCACAAGATCTGATCGGAGTCGCGACATGCACGCGATGTGGCACAACACTAGCAATACCTTGCCGGTGATGGTCAAAGGCCGGCAGACGGGCAGCAAAAAGTTTCTGGTGCTGCACACCAACAAGAACTCCGACCAGCAGAGGACCAACTGGGTGATGCACAGTACCACCTCGGGGACCTGGAGCAAGAGATGGGCGGAGCTGATCCTCTGCAAGATTTTCTACAGGGCGAACACTAGGGCCAGGAGTAAAAAGATTATAAGTTAGTTTGGTATTGGTACTTGTACTACCTTGTCGTCCGCAAGTTGGTATTGTTGTTAACGATCTTTTGGTATGAACTTGGCATTTGCTTCCAACCATCATGCCAAGGGTCGACTTGGATATAAAGCTGATTCATTTGTTTCGAAACGAATTTTCAGGCACCTGATTTTTATTTGATGGGTAGCATAAGCACCTGCCGTTCGAATTCCCAGTTCTCCAATTTTTTCGAAACAAGTGCATGCTCTTATTATCACGATGAAAAAATATCCCTGTTGCATCCCAGTTATCAGTCTGTACTTGCAGAATTCTCTCGTTTATTGAGCACATATATTGTTTTTTCAAGTCGAGCAAGTTTCAACTTGGCTGTAGACTGCCCAGGCTTGGTTTTGTTTTTAACAGGACCAGCCCATGACGACAACGGGGCACAAAGATCCAGCAGGTATCTACTGGCCTCTGGCCCACAGCGTTAGTTATATTTTGTCTTACAACATCCACAAGCACTTTTTTACTGAATCAAACACACAACCCATTTCTATTTTCCTCTTGAAACGCATGTCCTACATCCGTTTTCTAATCTCTACCTATAGCTTAACTAGTTCATATACACATATCATTATATTGAAAATACATAAAATTCACTTTTCATATTTACATCCTTATTTTTGTTGTTGTTTTTCCTCCCAGCGCTGATTTTTTTACCACTTGTTTTCCCTTAAACCAACTCAATTGCCCCACGTCTTATTTGCTTACAAAAACAAAATGATTTTTTGGCAAATCAATAAGTTCTTAAAAAAATGTTTATCATTTCGAGATTACAAAAGTTCAGACTCCACTGAAATATGCAAAATAAGGTTGAACTTTTTGACCATGGTCCTGGGCAGAAAATGGGCTGTAATAAATTACTTAAGAATTAGCAAATGGGCTGCAAATTATTAAAAAATAGCAAATGGGCTCTATGTTGTCTGCCACATATTTGGAGGCTGACTTGTGGGCCTACTAAGTTCATGCGTACACAAGGTTTATCAAAAAAGAAACTTAGTCAACAATCGACTCTACCAGTGTCAGACCGTTAGATGTCAATCTAACGGCAATCGTGCTTCTTCAGTCTCTGATCTTCCTGCCCCACCCGCCCAAACTAGCGCCGTCGGAACCGCCTGCTCCTGCCTCCCGTGGCTGGTTGTGCTACCGGGCAGGCCTCACAGCCCCATCATATACTCGCATCCCTGGCCTGTCTATCCCTCTACTCACCAACACCTCCTATTATTTTACGGCGACGGCAGTCGAGCCAGTCAACCCTCGTACTCTCCACCACGTGGGCAGCCACTGCCATGTCTTCCCCGGCTCCGTGTTGTTCCCTTCGTAGGCCTCGCCGTCGTCCACCGCCCTGGTACTCTCGGCGCGGCGTGTTCAACATGGTCAACGAACGACATCCATCGAAAGTGGACTGTACGTGGAGAGGCTGACAGGTGGGTCCACTTCCGCACACAAGGAAATGCCTCCTTATTACGTGCAAAATAATGATTCCTCCACCTGACATTTGGGACCCGCCGGAAGGGCCTCTGTATTTCGTGAAAAAAACGTTCCCTCCGCTGACAGGTCGGACCCACCAACTATATTTTCGCACGCAAGGAAGTGCCTCCTTATTGCGCACAAAAAAATGAATACCCCTGCCAGCTGGTACCCACCATAGTGGGAGGCTGACTTGTGGGCCTACTAAGTTGACGGGGACGGAGGGCTTTGTCAACTTAGTCAATATGAATGATTCTAGATCCAGTGACCATACGATGTCCATCCAACGGCCTTAGTGCTTCTTCAACCTCTGGTCTTCTTGCTCCAGCCGCCCAAAGCAGCACTGGTCGTGCCGCATGCTCCTACCTCTCGTGGCCGGCTGTGCTGCCGCGGAGGCCTCAACGCCCCCTACTATTCCCACCGCTGGCCAGGCCCTGCGGCGACGGCATCCTCACACCGCAGCCGAACCAGTGAACCCTCGTACTCCTCTCTGCACGGGCTTCCACTACCACGTCTTCCCCGGCTCCGCGTCGTCCCCTTCCTAGGCCTCGCTGTCGTCCACCGCCCTGGTGCTCTCGGCGCGGCCTGGTCAACATGGTCAAGGAACGGCTTCCAACGGACGTGGACTGTACGTGGAGAGGCCAACAGCTGGGTCCACGGCCGCAGCAAGGAAGTGCCTACTTATTACGTGCAAACTAATTATTCCTCCACCTAACAGCAGGGACCCACCGGACGGGCCACCATATTTCACGAAAATAACATTTCCCCCTGACTGCTGGGACCCACCAGCTACATCTTCATACGCAAGGGAAGTGCGTCCGGGCAAAAAAGCGATTAGCCTCCTTGACTGCTGGGACCCACCAGCTACATCTTGTGAGCAAGAAGTGCACGTTGTCGGGACACACCTGGTGAAGCGTGCGTGGCGTTGTCATTCTAGTCGTGACGTGTGCGTACATCTTGGTCGATGAGAGGCGCGCGCGTAGCATGTACCTGCGTATGTCACAGTGACGGTCGCAAGAAAGAAAATCGTCCACGTCGTACATCTGAGGCGGGGTCTCGAGCGCCTACTCACGCATATGTGCGGCCGGGGCTCGTGTACATGGCTGGGTCGGGCGGAGAAATAAGCGTCGTCGTCGTGTTCATAGAGAGCCAACGGCTGAGTCGGAGCAAATCGTCGTCGTGTTCGCCGGGAGGCTTGGGCGGAACAGCCCGATGGAAGCAGGCTGGCATACCGCTGAGCGGAGAAACAGCCTTGTGTTCGACCGGCCATGTTGAAAGCAGGATCCTGTTCGCCGGGAGGAGTGCGGTGTACCGCAAAGCGGAGAAGCGGACCTCCTACGGTCGAAAGCGAGGTCTGTTGATCGGGAGGTGTGGCGTCTTGCAAAAGCGGAGAAGCGGACTTGTGTTGGGCGCCACGCTCAAAGCAAGTCTGTTCATCAAGAGGGGTGTGGCGTACCGCAAAATGGGACTCCACGCGATACTGTTCATCTCCACCGTCGACCCCCTCCAGCCTCCACGTTCATCCACCGTCGACCTCCTCCAGCCTCCACCTACGACTGTTCATCCACGGGCTCCTGTTCATCCAGCCTCCATCGCGCGCTACTCCACTGGCTACTGTTCAACCAGCCCTCTCCACGGGCTCCTGTTCAACCACCCCTCCACGGGCTACTGTTCATCCTGCCCTCCACCGTCTACTGTTCATCTTGCCCTCCACGGGGTGGTCCTATTCATCCTGCCCTCCACGGGGTCATTTTCATCCCGCCCCAACCGGCTCGAACAATCGGGGTCTGTTCATCCACCCCCACGGGGAGCTGTTCATCAAACCCCCCCGAACGCTCACTTTGTTCATCCAGGCGGCGCCACGGGGTCCTGTTCATCCACCCCAGGAAGCTGTTCATCAAACCCCCAACAACGCTCCTTTGTTCATCCAGAGGCCATCGATCGGCTTGATTAGCAGCGATAGTGAAGGAATCGCTCGTCGGGTTCGATTAACACCATCGATCGATCGCTTTCGGGTTCGAAGTAGCGTAGCCTGCGATCTGCGATCGCTCGGGTTCAGTTAGAGCCCAACGCCTCGCTCGGGTTCAGTTAGAGCCCAACGCCTCGCACACACGTGCGTGTGTGTACGAGAGAAACACGCATCGCTCGGCCCCGACCACCAACCGTAACCGGGAACACCCTGATATTTTCCTCGCCCTTGCTTCTACCATAGTTTTTTCCATCATGGACGGCCCAAAGAATGTCATGCAGCTGCGTCTCCGGCCCGCCCAGGACGAAAAGCCCATTTTCTGTCATGATTTTTTGTCATAGAAGTTGGACCCCACCACATCTATGACGATACCGTGTTTTGTCACAATTATCGTCATAGAAGTGTCATAAGTGTGACAGAATTTTTTTTCGTTTGGCCCAAAATGTCACGGATGTGTCTTTTTTTGTTGTGCGTGCTCAACTTACTCACGCGAAGGGTCCTGAAGAAAGACGGCCGATGCGCGGTCCCCATGATGGGTGGCGATCGAGCAACTAGTAATCATAGGTAGGTTAAACATGAAAGCAGCAGGCTTAAGTAAATGCATGGAAGATATACACCACTAGGTCAGGCCCGAGCGGCTTGGGGATGATGCAGCCCGTGGGGCGCTCCCAACAAGGTAAGCTAAAGACATAAAAAGGGATACATGCCACAGGGACGGACCCACGCGGCCTGGGAATGATGCAGCCCAAGGGGTGCTCCCAGCTAAATGAACTTGGAAAATATCACCTGGTTATGTTGACGAAGGAGAGTTGGGGCAGCTGAAGGTGCGTAGTGAAGGGGTTGCTCCTCACGAGCCACCGGGGCCCTGAGCCTCAGGAGGCCCTGGGGGCTCAGGTGGTTCCTTGAGGACCGTCTCCATCTCCGCCAGGATGGCGTGGTGCCTGGCCTCCCGAGCTGCTAGGATGCGCCGCAAGATGCGCTGGTAGGCGGATGACACGCTCGGCAGGCCGAAGGGCATGCGAACGTAGCTGTGCGGTGGGCCCTCACAGTGTCCCACGCCTGAAGGCCAGAAAAGCTCCTGAGAAGCGGCCTAGTTGAGCCCTGGAACGTCGATGCAGACGCGTAGTCCGGAATCCTCGCCTGGATGGGAAGCTGCACCTCGTGAGCGGCGGTCACCGCCCATGGCCCTTGCGTCTTGCAATTCCTGGGTGGTCTTGGTGATGAACTCCTGAACGGTGAGCGATCCTTGCCCTGTGCCCTCCTGAGGGAAACGTGCCGCAAAGCACGCCTCCAAGTGGTGCTCGAGCGCCTCCCTCGTGATGCGGGTAAGGTCTGAGGCCTTCCAGAAGAAAGCCCCTGAGCCCTGCCAGAGAAGGGCGCCGGGCACGCCTTCCTATGCGATGGAGGGAGGCGCCCCTGGAGCGGGCGCTGATCCTGACGAGGCTCCAGCTGCGACGCCACCCTCCTGAGGTCCTGCACGGTGCTGCTGCTTATTCTTCTTGGGAATGACCTCAGGAGGGCCCTCGCCCTCGCTGTCGGGGTCGTCGATTGCTGCAGCTTGGAAGGCACACTCGAGGGAGCACCGCATCTCTTTCTTCACATAGGACCGTGATGATCCCGCCGCTTCCCGGAATCTTGAGGACATTGTAGCCGTGATGGGTCACCGCCATGAACTTGGCCAGGGCTGGATACCCGAGGATGGCATTGTACGGCAGGCGGATGTGCGCGACGTTGAAGTCGATGAGCTTGGTGCGGTAGTTCTTGCGTTCCCCGAAGGTGACAGAGAGGCGGACCTGCCCTATCGGTGTGGTGGAACCGTCGGTCACTCCTGAGAAAGGCTTGGTAGGCTGAAGCTGGTCATATGGCACTTGTAGGTTGTCGAACGTGTCGACGGACAGGACGTTGAGCCCTGCGCCGCCGTCGATGAGGGTCTTGGTAACTTGCACGTTGCCGATGACTGGGGAGCAAAGCATCGGAAGGGCGCCAGCAGTAGCCGCGCACTTGAGCTGATCTGCTGAGTTGAACGTGATGGGGCACTGGGACCATCTGAGCGGGTGTGTGGCTTCGAGCTTGGGGTGGACTACATTCACTTCACGAGCAAACTGCTTGAAGATACACTGCGAGGCTGGGGCCTGGGCTCCGCCCAAGATGCAGGCGATAGCACGCGGCTCCTGGAAGCCCCCAGCCCCCTCGTTTTGATGGTGCTCGTCATTCCTTCTTGGCGGTGGCGGCAACGAAGGGAGTCCGGCGTTGCCTTGAGGGCGATCCTCACGAGGCTGATCCCTCCAGTTGCCCTCGCGAGGCTGATCCTGCCAGCGGTCCTCACGAGGCCGGTCGCACCACTCCTGGCACGGGCCACGGTCGTCCCAGCGTCCGCCACCACGTCCTCCTCCTCGGCCGTAGCTCCGGTCGCCGCGCTAGGAGCGTCGACCGAAGCGTCCCTCACGAATGGCTTTGAGCTCTTGACAGTCACTGGTGTTGTGGGTATTTAGGTTGTGGAAGGTGCAGAACGGACGGCTGCTCTTGGACGACTCCGGTTGGTCTCTGCCATGCTTGGTGTCTGGTTCCGCTGCGAGCACGGCTGCTGCCTTGCGCTTCACGTCCTTGGCCTTGGCTTTCTTCTCCTCTGGGTCTGCGGCTGGGAGCTCGAGGAGGGAGAGGCGCCCCTGCTCAGCTCTTGCGCACTTGGTTGCCAGGTTGAACAACTCCAGGGATGTGCGCAGCTCCTCGTGGATAGCGAGCTCTTCCTTCATCTTGACGTCGCGGACGCCATCAGAGAACGCAGAGATGATGGCCTTGTCCGTCGCCTTGGGAATCTTGAGGCTGATGTTGTTGAAGCGCTAGATGTATACGGAGGTCTCTCCGTTCTTTGCTTGATGCGCACAGGTCACCCATAGGTGGCGGGCGGTCACGAGTGTTTGGAAGTTGGTGACAGCGGTTCGCATCTCGTCGAGGAGGAGATCAAGCCAGTGGTAGGTTCGAGAGCGAGAGCGGGCGCCATCCTTGAGAGCCATGGGAAACCAGTTCGCCATGACTTTCTCGTTGCCGTTGGCCGGTTTGATGCTCAGCTCGTAGAGCTGCAAGAACTCCGCAGGGTCGGGGGTGCCGTCGTAGCGAGGAGGAAGATCCGCCTTGAAGTTGCCCAGCTAGGCGACGCTACGCAGCTCGGGGGTGAAAGCGTGGCAGCCGGCTGTGGTCACCGGGGCCTGCCTTGGGGGTGAAGCTTGGTCTTGATGGGGTCCGCGCCCCGCCGCTACAGGTGGCGCGCGGTCTTGCCGCAGCAGCCGGTCCTGGCACGGTGGTGCGAGGAGCGGCGGAGCGTTTTCTTGCGGCAGAGGGACTTCTTGATAGCTTCTTTCTTCATGCGCGGGCGCTGGACGCGGTGGGTCGCGTCATGGAGCCGCGCGCCTTGGCGCGAGGGCGCCGTCTTGGTGCAGAGGCGGTGGAGGCGCTCCGTGAGCTACGTCGCCCGTAGCTGGCGAAGGGCGAGGCGGAGAGAGGGACGGCGCAGGGGAGCCCCTGTGGCGCGGACAAGCTCGGCGATGCGGTCGAGCCAATCCTCGTAGAGGTTGTCGACCGGTCGGTAGCGCAGGAGCTCGTGCGCCATGAGGAGCGCGGCCCGTGCGTCCATGGGAGGGCAACGTGCATGGGAAGAAGAACCGGCCGGGGTCAGCGATGGAGTGGCGGTGCAGCCGTCCCGCTGCACAGAGGGGCGCAGCGAGGATGCTTGCTGCTCGTTCCCCGCCGGTCCGGTGGCGTCGTTGGCTGCAGACGACGGGGAACGACGAGGTGGCCCACCGACGGGAGCCGTCTGAGCGATGCGGGCGGCGAGGGCAGCCCGACGCTCAGCACGAGCGCGGCGATCGTCCGCCATGGGGCACGGAGCGATGGAAGGAAGCTTCGGCGCACCCCTACATGGCGCACCAAATGTCGGATCACGGGTTCCGGCAAAACCCTCAAGGTCCGAACACTGGGGTGTGCGCGAAAATCTCTTCCCTACCGATCCACGCCCTAGCTCTCTAAGATCTCGCGGACGAACTCGATGAACTCACAAGACAAAGACACAAGATTTATCTTTGGTTAAGACCCTTTGTTGTGGTGTAATACCGTACTCGGTGTGGTGGTGGTGGATTGCCTCTTGGGCTGATGATGAACAGTACAAGGGGAAGAACAGCCTCCTGAGGTTGAGGTGTTCTTGTGCTTGATGTGTGGCTAAGGATTGGCTCTCTACCAGATTGCCCTCTACAGTGGTGGCTAGGTGCTATTTATAGAGGCCCTGGTCCTCTTCCCAAGTAGAGAGGGAAGGGAGCCAACAACGGCCAATTTGAAAGGGGACAGCTAGTACAACTTATCTTGACAAAAGCGGTCTTTGCCTGCAAAGGGCTCTGGTGGTGACACTGTCTTGGGGTCCATGGTGACCTCCGTCTTGTCCTGCTGGTCTTGGTCTCGTTGCACCGATATGGAAACATTTGCTTGATGCCTCGGTACTCCGCGCCTGCGCTTGTCTCCTTGGCACCAAAGAAGAAACAAGGACACTGCACGCACTGGCGCCCGCCTGGTCTCGGTCGTCATGGCTCACGTCACGAGGACCTCGCGAGGTTTGCCTTGCTTTGATCTCTCTGCCCCTCGTGAGCCTGCTCAGCAAGGTGTCACATCCCTAGATCTGGTTTGCACTAGGCTAGCCCTTTATGCGTGCATCATGTTTAAAATTTCTCAGAAACTTGAAATGGGGATGACAGAAACCCCCAGCACCCCCTTAATCCAACCAGGGTCAAATTAAATATTTTCCATCTACCCAAAATGGTCTTTAGAAAAGTTCATCAATTTTGGAATGGGTGAAAACTTCTTCCAAAAATGATGCACACACTTCTAGGACATTTCTGGATTTTGGAGTTAATTCATACGTATTTGAATTTGGACAATTGAATGCTATATAATATTTTAAATGTCCAAATAATTCTGAACTTAAGTGAGGGCTGTTGGAAATATTCCAATCAGAGCCCACAATTATTTTCAGGATTTTTGGAAGCGATTCAGTATTTTAATAAAGCCCGAGTTCTGAGAGAAATAGGAAAAACATTAATAAAAGAGTGCGAGAGAGTCTTACTTGGCGCTCACCTGGCAGCCCACCTGGCCCAACTCCAGCTGGCGGCCCAGCCCACTGGCTTGAAGCGGTTGTCTTCAACCTCTGCCAAGATGGCGAGCGTGTCGTCGGCAGCCTTGCCGAGGAGGCCAGCTCCTCCTGCCTGCTGCCCCTCCCGGCTGCGTCTAGACGACTCCACACAACCCCCTAGTCACTCTCCCCTCTCTCCCGTGTCTCTCCCTCGTCTGCCCCTCTTCCCCGAGCACCACCGAGCGGAGCTCGTCGCCGGCGACACCATCCACCGCGTCAACCCGGGCTCCCCTCGCCCTCCGCCTACTCCACAGATCCGCCTCGACCACCTCTTCCTCCTCTCAAACAACGCACCATGAACGCCCAAAGCAGCGCCATCGTCTTCGTTTCCATTGCCCGGCGCGGAGATCCCCTCGATGCTCCGCTCGCTCCGGTGCCTCCCAGGCTCGCTGAGGCCACCGCCCCACCAGCTGTGAGCTCCTATGTCGCTTCCCCTCTCCCTCGCTCGTTTCTTCCTCTAACACGATGCCCGTCGAGCCGAGCTCTTCGCCGCCCGGCCATGTCGTGCCGTATACCGTTGCCTAGAGCTGCAACCGAGCACGCAGCCATGCTCGGTGCACCCCAGACGCCATAGCACCCCTCCGCACCCTGCTGTGCTCCCTAACACCGACCCCGAGCTTGCCCGAGCTCCGGCCGCCGCCGCAAGCTCAACTCCGGCGAGTATAGCGCACCCCGCCCGCTCCTTCCTGCTCCGTTGGATGCGGAAGAGCACGGGCTCTCTCCTGGTGGTCTCCCCGCACCTAAACGCAGCCCCTAGCGCCGCCCAGTAGCAGCTCCGCCGCGCGAGATGGTCGCCGCCGGCCAAACTCCGGCGAGCCGACGTGGCTCCGTCATTGGGAGCTAACCCAGCTAGCTAAACACCCTACAACCACTGACACCTGGGTCCTGCTGACTAATTAACCCTGGATTAGCTCCTGTTTAGGTTAAACTAACCCTACGGGTCCCTCTGATTCAGATTTGACTGGCCACATCACACATCGGTCGCCCCACGCGTCAGAATTGACCCAGCTGTCGTGGCCGTTGACTGGGCCCACATGTCAGGGACACTAATCAGCCCCAGTCACTGACCAGTGGACCCCACTAGTCAGGTTTGACCTGAACCCGCCCTGTTGATCTGCTGACGTCAGGGTGGTGTCATGCTGATGCAGTATTTGATTTCTGGATTTAAAATAATTCAGAAATTCCAAAAAATGTCTAAAACTTCTAAAAATCATATAAAATCAACCGTAACTCCAAATGAAATAAATTATATATGAAAAATTATCAGAAAAATCCAATCTATCCATTTATGCCATTTCCATGCATCTTTGAGCAACTTGTGCCCGCTGATCAGGTCAAATTAAATAAATGGCATTTGAATAATCACATATGGAGTTGAATTTGAATCTTTGGTTCAAACCAACTTCATTTAATCTGGTTACTAGTTGCATTAGCTCAAATCACATCATATTGCCATGTCACATTCATGCATCATACTGTTGCATTGCATTGATTGTGTTCTTCCTTGTTTGCTGATGTTTGTCCCCTCTCGATAGACGTGGTTCCGGCGATGTGATCGATGACACCGATGAAGATCTATACTATCTTCAGAAGTGCCAGGCAAGCAAAACCCCCTTGTTCATTCCGATACAATCCCACTCTCTCGCTCCTGCTCTCTTTTACTGCATCAGGACAACAACGATTCAAATTTTACATGCTGCGGTAGTTGAACCCCTTTCCTTTGCATGACCTGTCATTGCCACAGTAAATAGATGAAACCCACTAGAATGAGTAGGATTTGTTCGAGCCCTGATGTGCCTACTCATTCATGCTTGCTGTCATGCCTTCTACTGCTTAGAGTCAGGTCTGATTCATCGGGGATGAATTGGAGGTGTGTGAACATGTCCTACTGTGTGAGAGCTAAGTGTGTGAACACGATTTGGTAAAGGTAGAGGTGAGAGGCCATGTAGGAGTACATGGTGGGTTGTCTCATTGCAGCCATCCTCAGGAACTGAGTTCTGTGTTTGTGATCCATGAAACAGTTACTACCACACATTGGGCTCCGAGCACTCCAAGCTCTCTCGACTTATTAATCAACTCGATCTCTGTCCAGGAGTTGCAACTAGTTTCTGGTGTTTGTAGGTTGTGTTAGTAGTCTACCAAGTGGCACCCGGTATAGGTGGGCTCGGGACAGACTAGGCACAGTGGCCCGGTGTACCAAGTGGCACCCGGATGGTGGGCTTGGGAACCCGACACAAATCGTTTGGGGCCGTGAGCGACACCCCGGCCGGATCTCCTTGCGGATGGAACCCCAATAGGCGATACACCTGGACGGGATACTTGTGTGGTTAGTCAGGTCGTGGCCGACACCCTCGCTAGGCTTCCGCTTGAAGGTTGCAGTACATGTCGTGTGTGGCGATAAGTGGTGAGCGTGTGTGAAGAAGTACACCCTGCGAGGGTTAACATTATCTATTGAATAGCCGTGTCGCGGTAAAGGACTTACAGGTTGCCTATAACAGTTCATAGACAAGTGAAAGTGGATACTCTAAAACTTCGCAAGATAAGCGTGAGTGCTATGGATGGCGTTCTCGTGAGGGAGGCGGGAGGCGGATCCATAGTGGTGTATTGATATGGTGAATATGTGGACTCGTGCGCCACCTCAAATGAGTTACTTGCGATCGTAGTTCAGGATAGCCACCGAGTCAAAGCTGGCTTGCTGCATCAAACTCCACCACCCCTTTGCGATACCGATGCATATGTAGTTAGTTACGATGTAAGTCTTCTGGGTACATTTGTACTCACGTTTGCTTAATTTATGTTTTGCGAGAGAGACTTGGTCTCGCTAGTAGTTCCACGTGGACTTCGACGTTCAGCTTGTTACCTCAGCTACGATCTTGTACCCTCGGCAGGATCTTGTAGATAGTCGGGCTTCTCAGCCTTTTTCATTTATAGTTGTCTGTACTCAGACATGTTAAGCTTCCGCATGTGTTTGGCTTGTATGCTCTGAATGCTGGGTCGAGAGACCCATGTTGTAATATCTCGCTCCTCGGAGCCTATTGAATAAAATACCTTGAGTCGTAGAGTTTTGTTGTGATGCCATGTTGTATTTACACATATCGAGCATATTGTGTGTATGATTGAAATGCTTGGTATGTGTGGGATCCGACAACCTAGTTGTTTATCCTTGGTAGCCTCTCATATGGGGAAATCTAGTCTTGTGCTTCCATGAGCCATAGTCCGCTACATCCCGGTTCACCGGAGTCCTGCTAGCCCAGCACTACTGCTCTGGAACACTTGACTAGCCGACATGTTTTTCACTTTGTTCTGTGGTACATCCCTTCGGGAAATGTCGGCGGTGACATCCGAGTCCTGCCTAGCTGCTACAGCCGGGTTCCCGGAGTCCTGTTAGCCCAGTGCTACAGCCCGGATTCACACGCTACTGACCGGCATGCTCGAAGTTGATTCATGTATGCCTGTTGGAAATATTCCAATCAGAGCCTGTCAGGACCCTGATTCTAAGTCACATCGATCTAGCCGGTAACACCTGATATCACTTTGCGGCCTCACGCACGGTACTCCTACGGGTGTCGTCTTACCATGGCCCAGGACCGTTTGCGCCATATGATAGAGAACCCGGGCCGACATGACTAGTCGTGAACCCAAAGTGGCACCAACTTATAGGGACAGGCATACATGAATCAACATCGAGCATGTCGATCAGCAGCGTGTGAATTCGGGCCGTAGCACTGGGCTAACAGGACTCCGGGAATCCGGGCTGTAGCAGGCTAGGCAGGACTCCAGATGTCACCGCGTGACATTTCCCCGAAGGGACAGACACAGGAACAAAGTGACTCACATGCCGGCCAGTCAAGTGTTCTAGAGCAGTAGTGTTGGGCTAGCAAGACTCCAGTGAACCGGGCTGTAGTGGACTACTATGGCTCGTGGAAGCACAAGACTACATTTCCCCATAAGAGAGGCTACCAAGGATAAACAACTAGGTTGTCGGATCCCACACATACCAAGCATTTCAATCATACACACAATATGCTCGATATGTGCAAATACAACATGGCATCACAACAAGACTCTACTACTCAGAGTATTTACTCATTAGGCTCCGAGGAGCAAGATATTAGAAACATGGGTCTCATGACCCAACATTCAGAGCATACAAATCAAAGCACATGCGGAAGCTTAACATGTCTGAGTATAGACATCTACAAATGAAAAAGGCTGAGAAGCCTGACTATCTACAAGATCCTGCCAAGGGCACAAGATCGTAGTTGACATAACAAGCTAAATGTCGAAGTCCACACAAAACTACTAGCGATGCTGACGTCTCTCTGCAAAACATAAAATAGGCAAACGTGAGTACAAATGTACCCAGCAAGACTTACATCAGAACTAGCTACATATGCATCATTATCAACAAAGGGGTGGTGGAGTTTGACCGCAGCAGAAGCCAGCTTTGACTCGTGGCTATCCCGAACCACGCATCGCAAGTAACTCTTTTGAGGTGGCACACACGAGTCCACATATTCACCATATCAATACACCACTATGGATCCGCCTCCGCCTCCCTACGAGAACGCCATCCATAGCACTCACGCTTATCTTGCGTAGTTTTAGAGTATCCACTTTCACTTGTCTATGAACTGCACAGAAACCCAAGTCCTTTACCGTGGACGCGCTATTCGAATAGATCATTTATAACCCCGCAGGGTGTACTTCTTCACACACGCCTCGCCACTTACCACCATGTGCACGCTGTATCTCGGCAACCTTCAAGCGGAAGCTCCTGGCGAGGGAGTCGGCCACGACCGACTAACCACACAAGTCTCTAGTCCAGGTTTATCGCCTATTCGGGTTCCATCCGCGAGGAGATCCGCCGGGTTTCGCCATGCACCCAAACGATGTGTGCAGGTTCCCGAGACACCAAACGGCGCCAGACACCGGGCCACGTGTATCTACCGATCATAGCCCACCCCTAGGGTCAGCGCTATGCACGGCCTCCAACACATATCCTACAAACACCAGAAACTAGTTGCAACTCCTGGACAGAGGACAGGGGCAGTTAATAAGTCGAGAGAGTCAATTAAGGATCCCAATGTGTGGTAGTAGTTGTTCATGGAGCACAAACACAGAACTCCATTTCTGAGGACGGCTTCAATGAGACAACCCACCATATACTCCTACATGGCCTCTCACCACTACCTTTACCAAATCGTGTTCACACACTTAGCTCACACACAGTAGGACATGTTCACACACCTCCGATTCAACCCCGATGAATCAGACCTGACTCAACTCTAAGCCGTAGCAGGCATGACAAACAAGCATGAATGAGTAGGCACATCAGGGCTCAAACAACTCCTACTCATTCTAGTGTGTTTCATCTATTTACTGTGGTAATGACAGGTCATGCAGAGGATAAAAGGGTTCAGCTACCGCAGCAAACAACAGATGAATCGTTGTTGTCCTAATGCAGTAAAAGAGAGCAGGAGCGAGAGAGTGGAATTGTATCAGAATGATCAAGGGGGTTTTGCTTGCCTGGCACTTCTGAAGATAGTATAGTTCTTCATCGGTGTCATCGAACTCATCGTCGAAACCACGTCTATTGAGAGGGGACAAATATCGGTAAACAAGAAAGAGCACAATCAATGCAATGCACAATATGATGCATGATCATGACGTGTTAATATGCTGTGATTTGAGCTAATTCAACTAGCAACAGATTAAATGGAGTTGGTTTGAATCCAAGATTCAAATTCAAACTCCATATGTGATGTTTTAAATGCCCTTCATATGGTTTGTACTAAACAGTAGTCATAATTTGTTCTATCATGCATGAAACTAGTTTAAATGGATAGATAGTATTTTTCTGATCATTTTTCATATATGATTTATCTCATTTGGAGTTAGGGTTGATTTTATATGATTTTTAGAATTTTGCATTATTTTCTGAAATTTCCTGAATAAGAATAAATCTAGAAAATAATTAATCTGCGTCAAGACTACGTCATCCGTGACGTGGCCGGTCATCAAAGCGCCGACCAGTCAAACCTGACCGGTGGGACCCAGTCGGTGACCCGATCAACCAACTAAGTTAGTTAGCCCTAACTATCTGTGCAGGGCCCACTAGTCAGTGGCTGTAGTAACTAACCTAACTAGTTAATTAGTGCTAACTAGAGTAATTAGTCGGGCGGGGCCCGCAAGTCAGTGAGAGAGAGGGGGGAGTCAAACCGGGTAGTGGGGTCAACCCACGCTGGTCAACGGGTCAACGGTCGCCGGCGAGTCCAGACGCGGCGGTGCATCGCGAGATCGCCTCTGTGGCGCCGTTTGGCCTTGGCTTATCCACGGATCACGGACACTGCCTCATATCAAACCATGGTGGTGGCGCGGCCGGGGAGTGGCCGGAGTGGCGACGGCGACGAGCTCGGCGGCGGCCGAAGCTCGGTCGAGCTCGGGCTCGTTGCTGCAGTGGCCTAGGTGGGGCGGCGCTAGCACCTACGGCTCCAACGCTATGCGGGGAGTGCAATGGGCACGACGGCCGGACCATTAGATGGCCGGAGACACGTCGGCGGTGAGCACAGGCGGCGGTGCGTGCGGACGAGCTCGAGGCAGCGCGTACAGTGCACGAGAGCGAGAAGGGAGAGGTGGAGATGGGTCAGTGGCTCACTGTGAGTGCAGGGGAACGAACGGCAAGCTCGGGGAGGGGCTGGTGACGACGGGAGGTCGCCGGCGATCTCGGTGGCCCGAGGAGGAAGAAGACGTCGGGGACGGCGCTCCGGGGCTCTTCCCGTCGCGTGGCTCGGGGAAGACGGCGTATGGGTCGACGGCGGAGCTCGAGGTCACGTCGGAGAGGCACGGGGAAGGCTCAGGGCGCGGCAGCGGCGAGCGGCAGCGACGGTGGCTCTCGGGTGCGTGCGAGAGGAGAGCCAGGGAGGTAGAGAAGCTCGGGGAGAGAGTGGAGGGGTCCAGGGGGTCGGGGAGACGACGTGGAGGTCGTCCAGACGTCAGGGCGCGAGCAAGCAAGGTGGTGGTCGGGCTGTGCCGCCGCCACGCACCTGCTTGTAAATCTGGCAGAGGAGGAAGAAAACGGTGCTGCCCCTTTGGGCTGGGCTGCTACTGATGTTGGGCGGTGGCTGCGCAGTAAGTCCGGTGAGTTCTAACCCTTTTCTATTTTTGTTTACATTTTCTAATTTGCAGTTTGTTTTTGATCCAGTTTTAAAAAGACCAAATCAATTTTATAAATCCTGAAAATATTCATGAGCACTTTCTGAATTATCTCAGTGGCCCACAAATACTTCCAACATTATTTGAGAATTTAAATTATTTATAGTATTTAAATGCCCAAAGTCAAATAGTTTAAGATTTAATTCAAAAATCCAGGAATGGCCTATAAATATGTTCATCATTTTTGGAAGAGGTTTTCACCTTTATCAAAAATCATGAACATTTCCAAAGGGCATTCTGGGTCATTGAAAAATATTTTATTTGAACCTATCTGAATTTCATTTGGTGCTAGGGTTTACCAATCCCCATTTCAAATTAAAGAAGTAATTTAGACAAGATGCATGGATGCTTGTGCCACTAATTGCAAACAATTCTAGGGTTGTGACAACTCACCCCCACTAAACAAGAATCTCGTCCCGATATTCACGACGTGAGGTAAGAAGACAGAGGGGGCACAAGCTAACACGATCTTCACGATCCAGGTTGCACTTCATAAGAACGTTGACACGATCACCATCTTTTTCTCGATGTCTTGCTCTGAGAACTCCAACTAACATGACAGTGAGAGGAAAGGGAAAACTCCAGAAGGATCGATCTTCTCGATGATCGAACAACTCAGGATCAACTCATCGAGTGAGACATTGAAACATCTCTCGAGCTGAGACACGCATACATCCAGAGGGATGGAGTGTAACAGATGATGAAGGTTCACTAGGTAGACAGCAATTCCACACTTAAGAGGGTGGTGAACGGTTGTCAACGCAGCGAGGAGTTGAGTTGCCATGATATCATAACGAGACATCTTAAGGAAGATGACTCGCAGAAATATTCCCTTAAGTGGCAAAAAGAACTAATTTTGATTCATAGTTCATTGAAACTCTTTATACCAGCCTAAGGCAATCACAATCAATCATTTGAAGGAGTTCGAAAGAATGACATACTCGGACTAGAATGGATGATGTGGACTACCTTGTTGAAGACAACGCAATGGATGATTTTTCTTATCATCGGAAATGGATGGGACCCATGGTAGAATGGCACATTGGCGGTGCAAGATGGGAACGAATGCAAATGCTGGGAATGATTCTGGTAACTGGGGAGGAACCCCATCAGTAGAGAGTGAATCCACTGTTGAAAGGTTATAGCATAACTGAAGAGACTAGGAGCAATCCCAGTTAGCGCCGATGATAACACCTAGTGCTTGTGCATGCTCTCAAGAACTTGAGCATTTCCATATTCATCAAGGTTTTACCAATATCCGTGTCAAGGATCCTTGTAACACAACATAGTACCATGATGAATGGTGATGGACGATGCAGATGCAAAGGAAGATAACACCTTCTCTGATGTCACCTTAGCGAGGCCAAGGGGATGAAATCTGGATGATCGACCGAGAGACATTTAGCACTCCGCTTTTAATGTTCTCCTTGATGTGCTAGCATAACCCATTCATTGAAATGGTTTAGTATCTAGAACATCAAGTAACAGGTCGGACTTTGGGAGCTCAAGAATCCATAAGGAACAACTACTAGAATAAATCCTACGAGATCCTTATGGGGAGGTGGCCAACTTCCTCAATCAAGATACTATAATAATAGGCCTTCCGGCTGGGTGTGTTGACCACGACATCCACTTTATCGGTTATGGTGAGACCAATATTATAGTTCTTGGGAAACGTTCCAACCAACATATCTGCCTGAGATTCAGATCTGGTTGGTGTCAGAATAATCCAGACTCATCGAGTCTAGAAAGATAAATGAAAGTTTGCAACACAAATCGACGAGATGACGCTGCGAGATTCTCGGGAAATGGACTACGGTAGTAAGCTCCAAAACATGAGCTGGTTATGCTACAAAGATGTGAACACGTTGTCCAACACAAGCATGACTACATAGTAGTCTTACAACGAAACACTACCGTGTTCTGGTTGGGAACCATCATTGAGGATAACGAAGTGTTTACGCAAGTCCATGGATTAGATCCCAAGCATAGACTTCTCTTCCTTGAACAAATCAGTCAGTGGCTTGGTGTGCTAGGAAATACATATGGAATGGAGATTATCAGTCAATCAGACCACAGAATACTTTGCACATGCTTGACTGACTTGGGATGATTCCAGCGGGAGCAAAACAAACTTTCTCGAATTCACGGCGGCAACTTGCTTCAAATGCACATGAACGAGAGGAAGTCACTTCTTTCATCCAAACATATACCTCATAAATGGAACACGAAGGCAATGCTTAAAAAGTTTCCAACACTATTTAATGTTCAACATGAATCACGGACGAGATGAAATGCTGCTGATGGGCTCAATAGCAACTCATCGGAATTTCCATATCACTGGACTTCCACCATCATGTGAACACGGTGATAGTATTGGTCAGACGAAAAGATATAACGGTGTATGCTCGAGGTATCAACCACGAGTAAGACAACATTACGAATATCATTGGTTCTAACTTGATTTGACGATAGCCCACACTCAAATCAAGGTTTGGACGAGACGATAGATTCAACAACCGATCACGAGGAACAATCGATGAAGATGTCATCTTTCTTCAGCACACACGCACACTCAAGGATATCCCTTAAGTGATGAACTAAGTCGGACAAGATTTTATCTTCCAACTCTCCAAGTTGTTGTTTAGCTCAACCAACTGGCTCAGGGGTATCAAACACAGATTCTTGGAGAAAGGGTGGTTCACAAGAAACCAACTTGATCACGAGCTCAACATAACAGTCAGGGGACAATGTCGGCGTTCTGGGAACGGGGGTCCCCAAACTTGCCTGCCTGCGGCCTGCGGTGTGGCTCAAAGGGGGCCCAGCACGGCCCATCTTCATCAACACAAACTCAAGACCCTCGCGAGGGGCCAAGCCTCGCGGGGCGGACGACAAGGAGCTTCCTCAGGCATGGCCTCGTCAGGCTGGCTCGTGAGGAGGCGGAGAGATCAAGGTGGGGTACCTCACGAGGTGCCCATGACGCAAGCCATGACGACCAAGGGCGCCAGGCGGGCACCAGCCCGCGCAGTGTCCTCCTTTCCTCTTTGGTGCAAAGGGAGCAAGCGCAGGCGAGAGCATCAAGCAAAGGCATCCATTTCGGTGCAACAAGACCAAGACCAGCCCAACGGCAGGAAGGAAGTCATTGTGGAGCCCAAGCAAGGGCGTCACCAGAGCCTTTGACAAAGCGAGGACCAACTCTAGTCGGTATAAGTGTACTAGATGTTCCCCTTCAAAATGGCCAATTGTTGGCGCCCTTCCCTCTCAATATTTGGGGAGAGGCCCGGGGCCTTTGCCTATAAATAGGACTAGCCGCCTACAGTGGTAGAGACATCTAGAATCCAGAGCTAGCTAGAACCAAGGCAGAGGCAGAGGAGAGAGAGAGAGAGAGAGAGAGAGAGAAGGGCGACTGAACTCCTCCTAGCAGTTCATCGCCTCACCCAAGAACAGACCCTCGCGAGGCTGTTCTTCCTTGTATTGTTCATCACCATCAGCCCAAGAGGCAATCCACCACACCAAAAACTAGAGTAGGGTATTACACCACAATGGTGGCCCGAACTAGTATAAACCCTATGTCTCTTGTGCCGTTCTTTCCATAGCTTAGATCCTAGCGAGGCGGCGGGGTCCAGGTAGGTAGAGGGCGAGATCTCCGCGCGCACCCCAGTGTTCGAACCTCAAGGGTCTGCAGGAACCCGAAATCCGACATTTGGTGCGCCAGGTAGGGGTGCGCCGGAATTCGTCTTCCACCGCCCTGTTCTCCTCCGACCACCGCATTCATGTCTGACGCTCGTCGAGCCCGCGCCGAGCGCCGAGCCGCTCTCGCTTCCTGCGTCGCCCAGATGGCCCCCGTCGGCGGGCGCCCTCATCGTTCCCCGTCACCTGTCGTCAACGCCGCCACCAGCCCGGCGGGGAACGAGCAGCAAGCATCGTCCCAGCATCCTTCCGTGAGGCAAGACGGCCGCACTGCTACCCCCTCGCTCACCCCAGCTGGTTCTTCGTCTCGCACGTTCCGCGCGCCCATGGAGGCTCGAGCTGCGCTCATCGCGGCAAACAAGCTCCCGTGCTACCGCCCCATCGACGACGTCTACGAAGAATGGCTTGACCGCGTCACCGAGCTCGTCCGTGCCGCAGGGGGCTCTTCTGCGCCGTCCGTGCGCTGCAGACACCCGCCTGCTGGTGACGGAAGCTCCGGGCGCCCACCGCCTCCTCCTCAAGAAGGCGCCCTGGCCCCAAGGCGCGTGGCCCCTGGGCTGAACCCGCTCCGTCAGGCGCCAGCGCGGCAAGAGCAGAGCTGCCAAGAAGTCCCTCGCCCGCAAGAAGCTGCCCGAGTGCTCCCTGCTCCAGCTCGTCGTGACCACGCTCCTGGTCCAGCACGTCAAGACCCCGCGCTGCTCCCAGCTGCAGTGCATGGGGACCCGCAGGACCAAGCTCTTCGTCACCCAAGGCCTCCCGTGGCCACAGCAGGCTGCCGCGCCTTCACCACCGAGCTATGCAGCGTCGCGTGGCCGGCAAGTTCAAGCCAGACCTGCCTCCTCGCTACGACAGTATGGCCGACCCTGCAGAGTTCCTCCAGCTCTACGAGCTGGGCATCGAAGGCGCCAACGGAGATGAGAAGGTCATGGCGAACTGGTTTCCCATGGCGCTCAAGGACGGGGCCCGCACCTGGCTCCTGAACCTGGCTCCGGGCACGATCTCCTCCTGGGACGAGATGCGCACCCGCTTCATCGCCAACTTCCAAGGTACTCGCGACCGGCCACCTGCCGTGAGCGACATGCGCCGCATCAAGCTGCAACCAGGGGAGACCCTGCAGAAGTACATCCAGCGCTTCAACAACGGGCGCCTCAAGATTCCCAAGGTGACCGAGGAGGCCATCATCTCTGCCTTCTCCGATAGTGTGCGCGACGTCAAGATGAAGGAGGAGCTGGCGATGCATGAAGACCTGTGCACTTCCTTGGAGCTGTTCAACTTGGCGACCAAGTGCGCCAGGGCTGAGGAAGGGCGTCTCTCCCTCCTCGAGCTGCCTGCCGCAGACCCAGAGGAGAAGAAACCCAAAGGCCAAGGATGTGAAGCGCAAGGGGGCTTCCGTGCTCGCGGCAAAACCAGACACCAAGCGGGGCAGAGATCAACCTGAATCTTCCAAGGGCAGTCGGTACTGCGTATACCATGACCTCCACACCCACAACACCAATGAATGCCAAGAGCTCCGAGCCGTGCGTGAAGGAAGGATCAGCCGACGTCCCGACCGCAGCGACCGGGGCTACGGGCGAGGAGGAGGAAGGGACGCAGGACACTGGGAATACCGCGGCCCACGCCAAGGGTGGCGCGATCGACCTCGTGAGGATCGCTGGCAGGACCCGCCTCGCAAGGGAGACTGGAGGGATCAGCCTCGCGAGGATCGCCCGCAAGGCAACGCAGGCCTCCCTCCGCTGCCGCCGTAGCCAAGGAGAAATGAGGACCGTCATCAGGACGAGGGGGCTAGGGGCTTCCAGGAGCCACGCGCGATCGCTTGCATCCTGGGCGGAGCTCAAGCACCAGCCTCTCAGCGCATCTTCAAGAAGTTCGCCCGCGAAGTGAATGCAGTCCTCCCCAAGCTCGAAGCCACGCACCCTCTCAGGTGGTCGGCGTGCGCCATCACGTTCAGCTCAGTGGATCAGCTCAAGTGCGCGGCCACAGCCGGAGTCCTCCTGATGCTTTGTTCCCCAATCATCAGCAACGTGCTAGTCACCAGGACCCTCATCGATGGCGGGGCAGGGCTCAACGTGTCACACCCAATATGCGACCCTATCCAAAAGGAACTCGAAGGTCCCACCAAGGATAGACCCGCATATTGAAACGCTTTTGCAAGGTGGATAACATTACATCAACATTACATAATAGTGGGGATACATACAAAAGCATACAATGCCACATGAATACAACATCATATAACAGATCAACATCCGACTACGGATGAAACATAAACAGAAGCTCAAACGACATCCACCCTGCTAGCCCAGGCTGCCGACCTGGAGCCTATCCCCTGATCGAAGAAGCAGAAGAAGAACTCCAAAACAAGCAAACATCGCTCTCGCGTCATGAGCATCGCATAACCTGTACCTGCAACTGTTGGTGTAGTAATCTGTGAGCCACGAGGACTCAGCAATCCCATTACCATGGGTATCAAGACTAACAAAGCTTAATGGGAAAGGAAGGGATAAAGTGGTGAGGTTGCAGCAGCGACTAAGCATATATGGTGGCTACCATACGCAAATAAGAGCGAGAAGAGAGCAAAGGAACGGTCGTGAAGCTAGCAATGATCAAGAAGTGATCCTGAACTCCTGCCTACGTCAAACATAACTCAGAAACCGTGTTCTCCTCTCGATCAACCCCGAAAAGAGACACTCACGGTTACGCGGACGGTTGGTGTATTTTAGAAGAGTTTGCTTCAAGTTTACTACAACCGGATATTAACAAATTCCCATCTGCCACATAACATGAGGCACGGCTCTTGAAAGTTTAAACCCTGCAGGGTGTCCCAACAGCCCATGATAAGCTCTCGCGATCAACGAAGGATATTCCTTCTCCCCGGGAAGACCCGATCAGTCTCGGAATCCCGACTACAAGACATTTCGACAGTAATAAAACAGGACCAGCAAAGCCGCCCGAATGTGCCGACAAATCCCGATAGGAGCTGCACATATCTTGTTCTCAGGGCACACCGGATAGGTCGGCCTATGAGTAAAACCAGCCCTCGAGTTGCCCCGTGGTGGCCGCGCAGTCTGCCCATTTCGGACCAACACTCGAAGGAGCACCGCCCGGGGAGGCTAAAATAAAGATGACCCTTGGGCTCCGGAAACCCAAGGGAAAAAGGGCTAGGTGAGGCAAATGGTAAAACCAATGTTGGGCCTTGCTGGAGGAGTCTTATTCAAAGCGAACTGTCAAGGGGGTCCCATAAATCACCCAACCATGTAAGGAACGCGAAATCAAGGAACATAACACCGGTATGACGGAAACTAGGGTGGCAAGAGTGGAACAAAACACCAGGCATAAGGCCGAGTCTTCCACCCTTTACCAAGTATATAGATGCATTAACTATAGCAGATATATTGTGATATCCCCAACAAGTAAACATGTTCCAACAAGGAACAACATCTCCATGTTCCAACAAGGAACAAACTTCATCTTCACCTGCAACTAGCAACGCTATAAGAGGGGCTGAGCAAAGCGGTAACATAGCCAAACAACGGTTTGCTAGGAAAGGATGGTTAGGGGCTTGACATGGCAATATGGGTGGCATGATATAGCAAGTGATAGGCATCGTAGCATAGGCATAGCAAAAGAGCGAGCATCTAGCAAGCAAAGATAGAAGTGATTTCGAGGGTATGGTCATCTTGCCTGCAAAGTTCTCAGAGTTGTCGAAAGCTTGATCCTCGAAAGCATTCTCAATAGGTTCCTCGTTCACGTACTCGTCTCCCGGCTCTACCCAAAGCAAGAACACAAACAATGGAACCACAATAAATCACGGTGCAATGCACAAGCAACATGATGCAATACATGGCATGATATGCGAGATGTGATATGCAATGCGTATGCGTGCTCCGGAAGGAAAATGATGAACCAGGCATCAACTTGTAAAACAAAGTATTCCGCTGGAAAGGTGAGATGATTTCGGTTGAAATCGATATAAAGATCACCGGGATCGGATGCACGGTTTGCAAATGACAAGCAAAACAAGAATGACACAAATCTGCCATTAACAGCATGATACCACTTAGCAAGCAACAAGAAATTAAGCTACTGCACCCAAACATAACAACAAAGCATATGGCAGTGATCTACTCAAGATGCTTGACAAAAGATGAACACTGAGCTACGGCTAAATCACAACATAACAGGTCCAAACAAGCATGGAAAAAGTGCAAAATATATCAGCTGTATGACGGAAACTAGGGTGGCAAGAGTGGAACAAAACACCAGGCATAAGGCTGAGCCTTCCACCCTTTACCAAGTATATAGATGCATTAATAATATAAGAGATATTGTGATATCCCAACATAATCCTGTTCACCATGGAGCAATCTTCAACTTCACCGCAACTAGGCAGCTATAATAGGAAATTTGAGCAAAGCGGTAACATAGCCAAACAATGGTTTGCTAGGAAGGGTGTCAAAGGTTAGAGGCTCATGGCAATTTAGGAGGCTTGAGGAGCAAAAGGTAGGTAGCGGAGAATAGCGATAGAACGAAGCAACTAGCATATCAATGATAGTAGTGAGATCCAAGGTGACGGTCATCTTGCCTGAAATCCCGCAAGGAAGAAGAACGAGTCCATGAAGAAGATGAAGCCATGAAGACGAATCCAAGCGTAGACGAACGAACCCTCACGATCGCAACGAAACGGGAACTATTGAGAAGAAGCACACAACATGGTAAACACACCACACATGAACAAGACATGATGCACAATCAAGCATGATGCATGACAAGCTACATGAAGCTACTCATGGCAAGAGATGATGCATACAAGAGCAACACATCAAAGCAAGTTTAAATGAGGTCGGAAGCAACAAACAACAATTCCGGAAAATCCCCACATGCATTTAGCATTTTAATGCAAACACAATTTTAAACATTTTAAATGTTGTTATCATGATGCGAATGACATATGCAAGTTTTAAGCAATTTTATGAAAATGTTGACATGAGCATGATACGAGGCATTTTATCGCTATGGCAGAAGGAAAAGGGTGTCACGGCGACGAATCCGAAAATGATGCCACGGCAACATATCGGTTCCGGTAGCTCATGGAGATACCGGTGCAAAAGGAAGCGTGCGGATGTGCGGAACATGCTAGAGATGGTGGGGTGCTCCCGACTACCGGGTTCCCACGGGTTAGTGGCATGGAAACGAGTGACGATTCGGACATGGTGCAAATGGTACCTCTCATACAACACATGCATTCGGTCCACGGCGGTCGTTTCGGCGGTTTTACCTTCGAAGCGCGCATTTCGAGGCGGTTCAAAAATGTCGAAGGAAGTAGTCGTTCACGGGTCGTAGTGGAAGTAGTCGTTCTCGTGACGGTAGTGGAAGTAGTGGTTCACGTTTCGTAGATGTTCGGGGTCACGGCGAGGAACTTGACGTCCGGAGTCTTCGAGGGTCGACGGTAGTGGTACACACGTTGTCGGGGTACTTGTCGGTCCGGTCTTGGCGACGGTAGTTGTATACAGGTCATAGAGGAACTTGATGCATCTGAGGTCTTTGGGTTCGTAGTTGTACTTGGCGTTCGGAGTCCGGGTCTTGCCGGTGGTGTACTTGGTGCTTGAGGTTCCGATCCGGGGGTGCATGCGTCCACGGTAACATTGCATGGTGCGTAGAGGCGACAACTTGGGTGGTGCTAGGCATCAGGAACAGGAGCGTGCTCGCTCGGGCATGGAGAAGGTCGCGGTCAACGCGCGAGGCGCGCGTGCAGGCGGATCGAGCAGGCCGCAACGCTGCTCGTCCTCCTCGGTCGAGGCCAAGGTGAAACAGGGTAGAGGAGCTTGGCGGATGCAAGCAGCAACCCAGGGCTGGCAGAGGCGACGCGGGTTGAAGGAGAGAAAACAGCGGCGTGATGCAGGGGCTTGGCGAGGCGGGCAACCAGAACAGGAGGCGCGACGGAGTAGAGGCGTGGCCTGAGGGGAAGGGGCGCAGAGGAGACGGCGCTCGGGCATGGGGATCGAGCGCGAGGCGCGAGGACGGCCGCCGGGCTTAGGGAGGCACCGGACTTGCTGGAACTCGCGGGGTACGAGCAAGGCGCTATGGCAACGACCTTGGCTCGAAGAAGGCCTCACGGTGAAGACCCCAGGGAAGCAAGGAACGGGGCGATGAAGGTGGTGCTCCACTCCTCCTGGTGCTCCTCCGGCGAGGAGAGTTGGCGGCGGGACGAGGTGGCGCAGGGTCGGGCGAGATGCCCTGGCGGCGGCGCTAGGAGGAGGATGAGGGGATCGAGATGGAGTGGCTGCGGGATGAGGAGACGAGGGAGAGAAGACGGGTCGGGCCTAGGGTTAGAGAAACTGGTGGGCTGCGGGGATGAGGTGGGCTGGCGCTGGGAGGAGGCCGAGTTGCGGTAGCTGGGAGGCCCAGCTGGGCTGGCTCTCTCCCTCCTCTTAAAAAAACAGAGAGAAGAAAAGAAAAGAAAGAGAGGTTAGGGGTGGAGCTTGGGCAGGAGGGCAATTTTTCTTGGACTCACAAAACGAGCGTGATCCAAGAAAATAGGAGTGTGCATGTGTGAGAAGTTAGAATTCAAACTCATTTGAATTTAATTCAAATGGTCTTGCATAGGAAGTAGGTGCTAGGGAGGTCCAAAAATGTTGAGACTTTAAAAGGAGCCTCGATAAAAGAGATAAGATTGTTGGCAAAGTTTGGGGACCAAACTTGAAGTAGAAAAGGCATGGGAATTTTGCAAGTGTGTTATGGTGAATTCCAAATTAATGGAATATTTAATAATAGCTCCTAATATGGGATGATATGTTATAAAGAGAAATCACCATTGTGAATATCCCTCAATTTAAATGGACCGAGGATCCACCCGATTTATTTAGTAGAGTTTTTAAAAAGGGGGATGCATGATGACATGATGCAATGCAAAAGATGCAATGAAGAATGCATGACATGAACAAAAAGCAAAACGAAGACAAAAACCCAACCACGAAGGAAATAATATATCACATCCCCGGAAAAGGCAAGAGTTGGAGTTACGAATATGGAAAGTTGCATCCGGGGTGTTACACAATGTCCTATCCGTGGAAACGTTCAACAATCTCCAAGTGCCTTACAATCAGCTTCAGCCAACTAAGCCTTTCTCCTGAGTCACCGACGGCTCCATAGTCCTGATTGGGCAGGTTCGCCTCCCTGTCACCTTCGGGGCACGCGACAACTACCGCACCGAGCTCATCGACTTCGACGTCGCCCACATTCGCCTGCCATACAACGCCATCCTCGGGTACCCAGCGCTGGCCAAGTTCATGGCCGTAACCCACCACGGCTACAACGTCCTCAAGATGCCAGGGAGTGGCGGAGTCATCATGGTGCCCTGCGAAGAGAAAGACGCGGTGTGCTCCCTGGAGCGAGCCTTTCAGGCCGCATCACTGGAAGACCCGGATCGCGGAAGCAGGAGGCTTCCTGAGACCACCCCAAAGAAGAAGAAGACAATGTCCGGCCCGGCCCCTCAGGAGGCAGGCCCTCAGGGCCCGCGCCTGCCCAGGGGGAACCTCCTTCCATCGCATAGGGAAGCGCGCCCAGCGCCCTCCTCAGGTAGGGCTCGGGGGCTCTCCCCTGGAGGGCCGCCGACCTTGCCAAGGTCACGAGGGAGGCGCTTGGGCACCACTTGGAGGCGTGTTTCGAAGCACGTTTCCCTCAAGAAGGAGCAAGGCAAGGAGGGCCAAACCCTCAGGGGTTCGTCAGCAAGGCCATTCAGGAGCTACAGGAGTCAAGAGTCATGAGAGGCAGCCGCCGCTTACCCGCCGTGGCTCCCCATCCAGGCGAGGATGGTGGACTGTGCGTCTGCATCGACTTACCAGGGCTCAACCGAGCCGCCTCTCAGGAGCGCCTCTGGCCCTCGCAAGTGGGGCGCTACGAAGGTCCACCCCACAGCTACGTTCGCATGCCCTACGGCTTGCCGAACGCGGTTGTCACTTACCAGCGCCTCATGAGGGGCATCCTGGAGGCTCAAGAGGCCAGGCGTTCCGCAACCCTGGCGGAGATGGAGATGGTCCGCGATGAGCCGCCAGTATGTAACGCCCTCGATGCGGCTATATCTCCCACGTGTCGAAGCACGACTTAGAGGCATAACCGCATTGAAAGCAATGTCGCAAGTGAGGTAATCTTCACACAACCCATGTAATACATAAGGGAAAGAGATACATAGTTGGCTTACAGTCGCCACTTCACACAATACATAAATAAACATCCATCATCCAGATTACACTCAAGGTCCGACTACGGAACCAAAATAAAAGAAGACTACCCCAAATGCTACATGATCCCCGATCGTCCCAAGCTGGCTCCACTACGATCATCAGGAAAAGACACATAGTAACGACCACGTTCCTCGTCGAACTCCCACTTGAGCTCGGTTCGTCACCTGCACCGCATCATCGGCACTGCAACTGTTTGGTAGAATCTGTGAGTCACGGGACTCAGCAATCTCACACCGAGATCAAGACTATTTAAGCTTATAGGAAGGACAGAGTTGTGAGGTGGAGCTGCAGCAAGCGACTAGCATATATGGTGGCTACATTCGCAAAAGAGAGCGAGAAGAGAAGCAAAGGCACGTCGTGAAGCTAGTAGCGATCAAGAAGTGATCTGAACTACTTACGTCAAACATAACTCCAACATCGTGTTCACTTCCGGACTCCGCCGAGAAGAGACCATCACAGTTACACACGCGTTGATGTGTTTTAATCAAGGTCAACCGGGTTTTCTACAACGGACATTAACGAATTCCCATCTGCCTCATAACCGCGGGCACGGCTTTGAAAGATAATACCTGCAGGGTGTCCCAACAGACCATTATAAGCTCTCACGGTCAACGAAGGATATTCCTTCTACTGGGAAGACCCGATCGATCTCGAATCCGGACTACAAGACATTTCGACACAATAAAACAAGACCAGCAAAGCCGCCCGATTGTGCCGACAAATCCCGATAGGAGCTGCACATATCTCGTTCTCGTGGCACATCCGGATGAGACATCCTGCGAGTAAAACCAAGCCTCGAGTTTCCCGTGGTGGCCCCATGATCTTTCGTTTCAGGCCAGCACTCGAAGGAGCACCGTCCGGGGTGGTTAAAATAAAGATGACCCTCGGGCTCGCGAAAACCGGGGAAAAAAGGCTTAGGTGGCAAATGGTAAAACCAAAGTTGGGCCTTCTTTGGAGGAGTCTTATTCAAAGCGAACTGTCAAGGGGTCCCATAAATCACCCAACCATGTAAGGAACGCGAAATCAAGGAACATAACACGGTATGACGGAAACTAGGGTGGCAAGAGTGGAACAAAACACGGGCATAAGGCCGAGTCTTCCACCCTTTACCAAGTATATAGATGCATTAACTATAGCAGATATATTGTGATATCCCCAACAAGTAAACATGTTCCAACAAGGAACAACATCTCCATGTTCAACAAGGAACAAACTTCATCTTCACCGCAACTAGCAACGCTATAAGAGGGCTGAGCAAAGCGGTAACATAGCCAAACAACGGTTTGCTAGGAAAGGATGGTTAGGGGCTTGACATGGCAATATGGGTGGCATGATATAGCAAGTGATAGGCATCGTAGCATAGGCATAGCAAAAGAGCTAGCATCTAGCAAGCAAAGATAGAAGTGATTTCGAGGGTATGGTCATCTTGCCTGCAAAGTTCTCAGAGTTGTCGAAAGCTTGATCCTCGAAAGCATTCTCAATAGGTTCCTCGTTCACGTACTCGTCTCCCGGCTCTACCCAAAGCAAGAACACAAACAATGGAACCACAATAAATCACGGTGCAATGCACAAGCAACATGATGCAATACATGGCATGATATGCAAGATGTGATATGCAATGCGTATGCGTGCTCCGGAAGGAAAATGATGAACCAGGCATCAACTTGTAAAACAAAGTATTCCGCTGGAAAGGTGAGATGATTTCGGTTGAAATCGATATAAAGATCACCGGGATCGGATGCACGGTTTGCAAATGACAAGCAAAACAAGAATGACACAAATCTGCCATTAACAGCATGATACCACTTAGCAAGCAACAAGAAATTAAGCTACTGCACCCAAACGTAACAACAAAGCATATGGCAGTGATCTACTCAAGATGCTTGACAAAAGATGAACACTGAGCTACGGCTAAATCACAACATAACAGGTCCAAACAAGCATGGAAAAAGTGCAAAATATATCAGCTTCACAGACTTAGTGAAAAACTGAACATGGCGAATCAGCATCGAGGAAGCAATGTTGAGCAAGCAAACAACATGCTACAGGAACTTATAATAGCAAAACAAGGCATGGCATGAATCTAATCAAAGCATAGAACAAAAGTAAACATCGACCATGAGCCAAAAGGATCAGAAAATGCAATATCACCCACGTAAACATAGCAAGTTTAGCTAACAGATTCAACAAACAGGGCATGATATTGACAGAATTATGTAGGCATCTTCGCGAGCTCGATGCACTCACTACAGAGCATTTCATGATAAACTAAGCAAACATACATCAAGAAGACATGGCATAGAAGCTATACATGGCAAGAACAACATCATAGCATACACGGATCAACTACAACAACCTTGGCAAAATTGAATAACATGTAAACAATCTGCCAGGAAACATTTTATAGCAAAAGTAGAGCTCGATTGACTCAAGCTATGGCACTCCATAATTGCAAACAAGGGCATCGATGGATAGAGCATAACTATATGTTCAAAACATCCTTACTGAAGTATCTCAAATTATGCATGGATCTCTCGGTAGCATCAAGTTAACATGGCATAAAAATATCAGCAAAACAGTGGCTGAAATCAGCAACATCATGAAGCCTAGTTTGCATGCTTGTTCTAGTCACCACAGAGATCACACAAATACATGGCATACACCTCTGTAAAGATGGCATGGCATATTACAAAACACATGTAGGACTCCAGTTCATAGGGTGCACACATCAATCATGGCAAAAATGACAAAATTGCATGTTCTGTTAAGAAACAGAAACTAACATCACATAGCCCTCTTCTAACAGCATTTCGGGCATCAATATGAGCTCAAATGAAAATGATGCAGTGAGATGAAATGATCTACTCATCGAGGCGAACAATTTGGTATGCTGCACGCCCGAAACGGAGCCACGGGTGCAAAGTTATGGCATGATGAAGATGCAACAAAACTATGGCAGGAAAATGACTTAGGGGATTTCGGGGGAGAGGAGAAGTCAACCGTCCGTGGATCTGAGATCCGGCTGCGCAGATCGAGGCTCGCCGGCAGGAGCGTCGGCTTGCCGGAGAAGGAGGAAGGGGCGGCAGGCGACGAGGCGGGCCGGGCAGGCGGGGCATGGGCGGCAATGGCGGGCGAGCGGCGACCAGCGAGAGGCGGAGGCCGAGGCGGGGACCGGTGGCGGGCGGCGGTGGTCGGCGATGGCGGCGGCGGCGGCCGAGGCGGCGGAGCGGAGCGGCGGGTCGGGCACCTGGCGAGGCGGTCTGGGCAGGAGGGCCTCCAGCTGGCCCCGCGGTGGCGGCGGCGGGCGATGTGGGCGCGCCCATGTGGCGCCTTGTTGGCGGGCGGCGGCGGGCGGACGTGTCTGCCCAGTCCGGATCGTCCGTGGCGCGGAGAGGATTCGTCTTAGGTTTTGTCCGAATTTCGGGAAGGGGTCTATATATAGAGGTAGAGGGAGCTAGGAGTGTCCAAATGAGGTGCGGTTTCCACACGATCGTGATCCGATGACGGAGAGCATGGAAGTGACTTAGATGAGTTATTGGGCTGTTTTGGAGGGTGTTGGGCTGCAACTTAAAAGAGGCCTTCTTGAGAGTGCGGTTAACCGTTGGAGTACCAAACGAGCTCAAATGACCGAAATTTGACAGTGGTCTACGGTGGTGTACCAAGGCCACTTGGCAAACCTCGTCCATTCCGAGAAAGTTTAGTACCCGCTCACGGAAAAATGTAAAAGGGGCGCCGGGGACATAGGAGTGCCGGATTGCAAAACGGACAACGGGGAAAAATGCTCGGATGCATGAGACGAACACGTATGCGAATGAGATGCACATGATGACATGATATGAAATACATGACATGGACAAAATGCAAAAAGAAAGACAAAAACCCAACCACGGAGGGAATATCATATCACAATGCGAAAATGGCAAGAGTTGGAGTTACAAATATGGAAAGTTACATCCGGGTGTTACAACACTCCACCACTACAAGAGGATCTCGTCACGAGATCTAGGACTGAAAGAACTCCGGATATTCGAACGGAGGTGATCCTCGCGCCCGGTGGCTTCTCGGTCAGAATGGTGTGACCACTTCACTTTCAGGAATTTGATTGACTTGTTGCGAGTCTTGCGCTCGGTTTACTGCAAGAATAGCAACGGGTGCTCATGATAAGAGATCTTCTTGGAGGTCAATTTCTTGAAGATGATAGTGCGCTCAGAGTCTTGAAGCACTTGCGAAGCTGTGACACATGAAACACATCGTGCACGTTCGCGAAGTTGGACGGAAGCTCAAGTTGATAGGCGAGATCGCCTCTTTTGCCAATGATCTTGAAAGGACCCACGTATCTAGGGGCAAGCTTCCTTTGATACCGGGCGACGAGTGCCTTTCATTGAGAGACGCGGAGGTAGACATGGTCTCCGATTTCAAAAGCCACATAACGGTGCTTGTCATCATAATAGCTCTTTCCGCGCGATTATGCGGCTTTGAGATTCTCACGAATGACTTTGCACATTTCTTCAGCTTCGTGATCAAGTCATTGCCAAGAAGTTGGCGTTCACCTGTCTCGGACCAATTGAGAGAGTACGACACTTTCGCCATAGAGAATTTCGAATGGGGCCTTGCCGAACTCGCTTGGAAGCTGTTGTTGTAGGAGAACTCGGCATATGGAAGACAATCTTCCCATTTCATACCGAAGAAATGACACAAGCCCGAGCATATCTTCAAGGATTTGATTGACTCGCTCGACTTGGCCACTTGTTTGAGGATGGAAAGCTGTGCTGAAAGCGAATGTTGGTGCCCATGGCCTTACGAAAAGAATCCCGAACTTGGAGGTAAAGATGCTGCCACGGTCAGAAGAGATCACTTGTGGAATGCCGTGCAAGGAGACAATCTGGAGGTGTATAGCTCGCCAACCGAGCTGCTGTGATGGATTCTTTGATAGGAAGAAAATGAGCCACTTTAGTAAGCTTGTCAATGACAACGAAGATAGCATCATTTCCACGCTTGGACTTTGGAAATCCAGTCACGAAGTTGTCACGCCCAATATGCGACCCTATCCAAAAGGAACTCGACGGTCCCACCAAGGATAGACCCGCATATTGAAACGCTTTTGCAAGGTGGATATCATTACATCAACATTACATAATAGATGGGGATACATACATAAGGCACAAATGCCACAAGAATACATCAACATCATGTACAAGATCAACATCCGACTACGGATGAAACATAAACAGAAACTAAAACGACATCCACCCTGCTAGCCCAGGCTGCCGACCTGGAACCTATCCCCTGATCGAAGAAGCAGAAGAAGAACTCCAAAACAGAAACATCGCTCTCACGTCATGATCATCGCAACCTGTACCTGCAGCTGGTGGTGTAGTAATCTGTGAGCCACGAGGACTCAGCAATCCCATTACCATGGGTATCAAGAATAGCAAAGCTTAAAGGGTAAGGAAGGGGTAAAGTGGTGAGGTTGCAGCAGCGGCTAAGCATATATGGTGGCTAACATACGCAAATGAGAGCGAGAAGAGAAACAAAGGAACGGTCGTCAACTAGTAATGATCAAGAAGTGATCCGAACTCCTACTTCGTCCGACATAACCCGAAACCGTGTTCTCCTCTCGATCAACCCGAAAAGAGACACTCACGATTCACGCATTACGGTTGGTCTATTTTAGAAGAGTTTGCTTCAAGTTTACTACAACGGATATTAACAAATTCCCATCGCCACATAACCGTGGGCACGGCTTTCGAAAGTTCAAACCTGCAGGGTGTCCCAACTTAGCCCATGATAAGCTCTCGCGATCAACGAAGGATATTCCTTCTCCCGGAAGACCCGATCAGTCTCGGAATCCGGCTACAAGACATTTCGACAGCAATAAAACAAGACCAGCAAGACCTCCCGGCGTGCCGACACCACAGTAGTAGCCAGCGTATCTCGTCCCAGGCCACGACCGGATGAGCAGTCCGTACAACTAAAACCAGCCCTCAAGTTTCCCCGAGGTGGCGCTGCAAAGCACTCTAGTTTGGACCAACACTTAGACAAGCATTGGCCCGGGGGCTGAATAAAGATGACCCTTGGGATGCGCGACTCCCAAGGGAAAAAGGTAATAGGTCAGGCAAATGGTAAAACCAATGTTGGGCCTTCTTTGGAGAAGTCTTGTTCAAAGCGAACTGTCAAGGGGGTCCCATAAATCACCCGACCGCGTTAGGGACGCAAAATCCGGGAACATAATACCGATATGACGGAAACTAGGGCGGCAAGAGTGGAACAAAACACCAGGCATAAGGCCGAGCCTTCCACCCTTTACCAATTATATATATGCATTAATAATATAAGATATATTGTGATATCCCAACAAGTAAACATGTTCCAACAAAGGAACAACATCTCCATGTTCAAACAAGGAACAAACTTCATCTTCACCTGCAACTAACAACGCTATAAGAGGGGCTGAGCAAAGCGGTAACATAGCCAAACAACGGTTTTCTAGGAAGGGTGCAAAAGGTAAGAGGCTGACATGGCAATTTGGGATGGCTTGATAAACAGGTAATAGGTAGCGCAGCATAGCGATAGAACGAAGCAACTAGCATAGCAATGATAGTAATGAGATCCAGGGTAGCGGTCATCTTGCCTAAAATCCTGCAAGGAAGAAGAACGAGTCAATGAAGAAGATGAACGGATGAAGCCGAACCGAGCGTAGACGAACGAATCCTCACGATCGTAACGAAACAGGAACTAACAAAAAGAAGAACACAACATAGTAAACACACCACACATGAACAAGACATGATGCACAACAAACATGATGCATGACAATTCTAGATGAGGCTACTCATGGCAAGAGATGATGCAAACAAGAACAACACATCAAAGCAAGTTTAAATGAGGCCGGGAACAACATATAACAATTCCGGTAAGTCCTCATATGCAAATTTCAAAATTGGTCCAGATCTGAATAAACCTTATGTTCAAGTTGTTAAACAGCAAGTTAAGATGCACCACGATGATCTACACAAAATTCTAGTCAAGTTACATATAAAGTTCATTAGATTCGGAGCTACGGCCTAGAAGATATGAGCAAAACAAGTTAAACATGGCATTGATGCAAAATGCATACAAACATCAAGCAAGCACCTCAAAACATGGATGCAACATGATAATATGAAACTACATGCAAAATCAAGAAAGTTTCATATAGAGCACACTCAAAACGGAGCAACGGTTCAACACATACACCCTATACAAGTCATAACAACAATCTGTCCAAAACAGCAACTAGGCATATTGCAAGCATCAAAACAACAAGCTACAGCCTCTCACTATAATAACAAAAGGCATGGGCATGATGTAAAGGTAAAGCATTAAAAAATATGAACACTGAGCTATCTCCAGAAACCACCAGAACATGCTCAAACACACATGGCAAGATTGCAAATAATAACAGTTTCAGACTTTAGCAGAAATAACATCAGGTTGCAATGTTTAGAGCTATCAAACAACATGTTACAGGAACTTATCATAGCAAAACAAGGCATGGCATGAATCTACTCAAAGCATAGAACAAAAGTCCCTTACTGACCATAAGCCAAAAAGGATCAGAAAATATGATGGCACCCATGTAAACATGGCAAGTTATATGACAGATTCATACATGGCAGGAATAACAATAAGTAGGCATGTTGGTGAGCTTGAACCACTCACCACAGAGCAATACATGGCATGGCAAGGCAACCAACAGTAAGAAGACATGGCATAGAAGATATACATGGCAATAAAAACATCATAGAATGCAAGGATCAACTACAACAACCTTGGCAAAATTTAATAACATGTAAACAACCTGCCAGGAAACATTTTATAGAAAAAGTAGAGCTCGATTGACTCAAGCTAGACTGCTCCATAATTGCAAACAAGGGCATGAATGGATAGATAATAACCACATGTTCAAAACATCCTTACTGAAGTATCTCAAAATATGCATGGATCTCTCGGTAGCATCAAGTTAACATGGCATAAAAATATCAGCAGAACAGGGCTGTAATCAGCAACATCAGGAAGCCTAGTTTGCATGCTTGTGCTAGTCACCACAGAGATCACAAAAATACATGGCATACACCCCTGTAAATATGGCATGGCATATTACAAAACACATGTAGGACTCAAGTTCATAGGATGCACACATCAATCATGGCAAAAATGACAAAAGTGCATGTTCTGATAAGAATCAATAACTAACATCACATAGCACTCTTCCAACAGCATTTCGGGAATCAAGATGAGCTCAAATGAAAATGATGCAATGAGATGAAATAATCTACTCTTCGAGGCGAACATTTTGACATATTACGCGCACGAAACGGAGCAATATGCAGAGAGTTATGGTATGATGAAAATGCATGAAAATATGCAACAATTTCGGAGACTTAGTGGAAACGGGGCAACCTCCAGATCTGCACGGATAACGATGCGGCGGCGGATCTCGCCGGAACTTCGCCGAAGTTGACCGGAGAAGGACGTGGGGGCGCCAGAAGGACGGAGGAGGCCGGTGTGGGGCGGATCTGGCCCGGACCGGCCGGATCCGGACGCGGCTGCGGACAAGGAGGCGGGGCGATGCCGCTCCCCGGCGAGACGAGCTCCGGCCGGCGAAGTGGCGGGCGGCGGCGCGGACTCCACGGAGCTCCGCCCAGGGGACGAGTCCGCGGGCGAGGGGCAGGGCGGCACCGGCGGCGATGGTGGAGGCGCGGAGGAGGGGGGCTGCGGCGGCCGGCGGGCGAGGGCGCGGCCGGGCGGCGGCGGGCGCAGCCACCGGAGGGCTTGATCGCCGGGCGGCGAGCGGCGGCGCGAGAGGGCCGCCGTGGGCCTCGCAGACCCTGGCGGCGCGCGACACGTGGCATGCCCCCGTTGGCTGCGGGCGGCGGCGGAACCCTGTCCGGCCGGATTGGACATGTCCGGCGGGCGACGGGGATGATTTTAGGGTTTGGACTGCGGGATTTCAGGGAGGAAGACATATATATAGGTAGAGGGAGCTAGGAGAGTCCAAATGAGGTGTGGTTTTCGGCCACGCGATCGTGATCGAACGACCGAAAGCATGGAGAGGAGTTTGCTGGGTTTTGGGCCACTTGGGAAGGGGTGTTGGGCTGCAACTCAAAGAGGGCTTTGCGGTTACCCGGTTAACCGTTGGAGTACCAAACGACCTCCAAATGATCCAAAACTTGATAGGCGGTCTACCGGTGCTATACCAAGGCCGCTTGACAAGCCTCGGTCCATTCCGAGACCGTTTAATACCCGCACACGAAAAGAGGTAAAAGGGGGCGCCGGGAGACATAGGAGTGCCGGATTGCAAAACGGACAACGGGGAAAATGCTCGGATGCATGAGACGAACACGTATGCAAAATGATATGCACATGACGACATGATATGAAATGCAGATGATGACATGGAAAAGTGCAACACGCAAGCACATGACATGGCAACGATAGCAAATAACTGACGGACACCTGGCGCATCAAATCCGGGGCGTTACAACACTCCTCCACTAACAAGAGATCTCGTCCCGAGATCTTAGGACCGAGACGGAAGGTAAAATGGATGAGGTGAAACAAAAACTCAAGAGAAGAAGCAAAGAATCGAGAGCACTCGAGAAGAAGAGAGGAACGACGAGAATGACGAGAACCGAAAGCTCACTGAATCAGATAGACTATGAAAGCACTCGTTCTAACCGGAGTGGTTAGAATGAGAAAAGAAACGAATAAGACTGAAAGGATTTATGCAGCCTCCGGCTGAACATGGAAGGAGTTGGAACTGAGTTTGACAAAATGGAATGATAGTTGACGAGAGGAACAACACAATGCCTCCGGAAGAATTGAAGGAATGGAATGAAAAGAATTTAGAATGGTTGAATGGAGTTGTTGAGAAAATCAACAACGAAAGAAAAAGCTTGTTGTGGACTTATGGAAAACATCTCCAAAATTATGAGGTGATAACCGACCACAAGCGGAAATGATTGGCTAGCTAAGAAGAACGAAGAAATGCAAAACTCCACTTCAAAAGAAATACGGAGAATTAATTGCACTTCGAAAATCAAGGAGGAAAAGATTCTTGAGCTCCTTCGATAAGAATCTTGATGAACTCTTGAAGAATGAATGAAACCATGAAGAACCACCCTGAAAAAAAACTTCGGTGACAAAAGGATGATGAGATAAAATTAAAGATGAAAGAATAGATGAGCGTTGCGATGATTTAGATGGGGGTTCCTACGAAATGACCGAGAAAAATTTGAACTCCGGAAAAGAAAAGATGAAAACACTTGGAACTAGAATTTATTCATCAAGAACAAACTCCGAAGGAAAGGATTACTCACTTGGATGAAATAAGAATAAGATTTATTGTATGCTTATCCTTCATCAAATTAAATTGATGACAAGCAATGGATTTCGCATCTTACTTATTCTTGATGAAAAGGATTGAGAAGTGACATATCGCAAACTTGAGAAGGACTTCCTGAACCCCCGGTAGGATTGAAAGAAGGAATGGATTGATACGATAACAAAGGAAAAAGAATCTGAATGAACCACCGTAAGAATTCAAAAATGACTGATGAAAGAGAATGAATCACCGGGAAGAATTAGAAGAACAAATAAGCTAGAGGGAATTTAGATGCAAAAGAACAAAGAGATCATGAGCTGATTAAAGAACACTTGAATGAAGCACCGGGATAATATTGAGGCGAACGAAAGGGCACGGATATAGAATAATTGAGAGAACGAAGCTGAAAACTTGGGCCGAGGAAATCTTCTGAAATGGAGGCCTCCGGATAATCGGAACAGAAAAGCAACTCCCGAAATACTTCGGATGGATGAAAAGAATTGCACAACTGGAAACATATTGATAGGATAACATTGAGCTAGCACCACAAATCTTCGGGAGAACGGACAAGATTTAGGGAAAACTCTACTTCGGTCTTCAAGGACGACGATAAACACCACCAAAATTGTTGAGATACTCCGGAAGAAAGAAAAACAGAGAGGTTGAGCCAACAATGAAAAGAATTTGAAAACGATCTTGGAGATGACATCTGACTGATGATATTCATTCTTACGTCAAACTTCAAAAAGAACTTGAGAATAACTCCGGAATAATTAGAAGAGTCAGGTAAGATCCTGGGAAAAACCTGTGGGTTAGGGCCCACTAAAAGAAAACACCGTTGGAAAGGATTATTGAACAGATAGATGATGCACCGGAACAATTGAAATATTTGACTGAGGTGACAACCTCGAATTAATTGGAACACAGACGAATCTCCTGAGATGTCTTCGGAACTCCGGAATGATAAACTGGCGAGAGGCGAACGAGCGAAGAGAATATTTGAGCTGAGGGAAAGAATACGATTGACAACGAAAAACTTGAATTAAATCCACCGGAGAAGAAAAAGAGATGATGAATGTCAAACGAGACGAGAATTCACTGGTTGAAACAATTGAGGGAAGACTCCACACGAATGAAATTGATTGCTCGAATAAAGACTCAGACTCCGGAAATAAAAGGGTGGGAGGGCGGGAAAACAAAGACAACTTGGAAGGGGAATTCGACGAACATCTTGAAGAGAAAACACCGGTTGAAAATCATTGATGAAATAAAACAAAGACTTCACACGAGTAGGATGGATACTCGATTACGGACTCCGGTTCCGAGAAGAAGAAGGGAGGGCGGGTGGGAAGAGAAAACAACTGAGGATTGAACTCAAAGATGAAGAGGCTCGAGTCGACTTGACGAGAAATGCACCGGATAAAAGAGGATGGAAAACTCACGACACTAATCACGTGATCCTAAAGAAAAATTTGATCGTAGTAATTCAAAACACCTACGTCAAGATTCCTCACCAGGGCGACGAAGGGACAGAGGAGTAAAAAGAATTCCTACTCCCCGATATAACTAGAATCCGAAATCAGTTTTTGCTAGACTCAACAACGGCCAAACTACACGATCAATCAAGGGGGCTCCTAGGGTCGGTTGAGGCTCTGATACCAACTTGTCACGCCCAATATGCGACCCTATCCAAAAGGAACTCGACGGTCCCACCAAGGATAGACCCGCATATTGAAACGCTTTTGCAAGGTGGATATCATTACATCAACATTACATAATAGATGGGGATACATACATAAGGCACAAATGCCACAAGAATACATCAACATCATGTACAAGATCAACATCCGACTACGGATGAAACATAAACGTAAACTCAAACGACATCCACCCTGCTAGCCAGGCTGCCGACCGAACCTATCCCCGATCGAAGAAGCGTAAGAAGAACTCCAAACAGAAACATCGCCTCACGTCATGATCATCGCATAACCTGTACCTGCAATGGTGGTGTAGTAATCTGTGAGCCACGAGGACTCAACAATCCCATTACCATGGGTATCAAGACTAGCAAAGCTTAAAGGGTAAGGAAGGGGTAAAGTGGTGAGGTTGCAGCAGCTGCTAAGCATATATGGTGGCTAACATACATAAATGAGAGCGAGAAGAGAAACAAAGGAATGGTCGTCAACTAGTAATGATCAAGAAGTGATCCTGAACTCCTACTTACGTCCGACATAACCCGAAACCGTGTTCTCCTCTCGATCAACCCGAAAAGAGACACTCACGATACGCACACTGTTGGTGTATTTTAGAAGAGTTTGCTTCAAGTTTACTACAACCGGATATTAACAAATTCCCATCTGCCACATAACCGCGGCACGGCTTTGAAAGTTCAAACCCTGCAGGGTGTCCCAACTTAGCCCATGATAAGCTCTCGCGATCAACGAAGGATATTCCTTCTCCCGGAAGACCCGATCAGTCTCGGAATCCGGCTACAAGACATTTCGACAGCAATAAAACAAGACCAGCAAGACCTCCCGGCGGCCGACACCCCAGTAGTAGCCGCGGCGTATCTCGTCCTGTGCCACGACCGGATGAGCAGTCCCATACAACTAAAACCAGCCCTCAAGTTTCCCCGAGGTTGCGCTGCAAAGCACTCTAGTTTGGACCAACACTTAGACAAGCATTGGCCCGGGGGCTGAATAAAGATGACCCTTGGGATGCGCGACTCCCAAGGGAAAAAGGTAATAGGTCAGGCAAATGGTAAAACCAATGTTGGGCCTTGCTGGAGAAGTCTTGTTCAAAGCGAACTGTCAAGGGGGTCCCATAAATCACCCGACCGCGTTAGGGACGCAAAATCCGGGAACATAATACCGATATGACGGAAACTAGGGCGGCAAGAGTGGAACAAAACACCAGGCATAAGGCCGAGCCTTCCACCCTTTACCAAGTATATAGATGCATTAATAATATAAGATATATTGTGATATCCCAACAAGTAAACATGTTCCAACAAAGGAACAACATCTCCATGTTCCAACAAGGAACAAACTTCATCTTCACCTGCAACTAACAACGCTATAAGAGGGGCTGAGCAAAGCGGTAACATAGCCAAACAACGGTTTGCTAGGAAGGGTGCAAATGGTTAGAGGCTGACATGGCAATTTGGGATGGCTTGATAAACAGGTAATAGGTAGCGCAGCATAGCGATAGAACGAAGCAACTAGCATAGCAATGATAGTAATGAGATCCAGGGTAGCGGTCATCTTGCCTAAAATCCCGCAAGGAAGAAGAACGAGTCCATGAAGAAGATGAGCGGATGAAGCCGAACCAAGCGTGAGCGAGCGAATCCTCACGATCGTAACGAAACAGGAACTAACAAAAAGAAGCACACAACATAGTAAACACACCACACATGAACAAGACATGATGCACAACAAACATGATGCATGACAATTCTAGATGAGGCTACTCATGGCAAGAGATGATGCAAACAAGAACAACACATCAAAGCAAGTTTAAATGAGGCCGGGAACAACATATAACAATTCCGGTAAGTCCTCATATGCAAATTTCAAAATTGGTCCAGATCTGAATAAACCTTATGTTCAAGTTGTTAAACAGCAAGTTAAGATGCACCACGATGATCTACACAAAATTCTAGTCAAGTTACATATAAAGTTCATTAGACTCGGAGCTACGGCCTAGAAGATATGAGCAAAACAAGTCATAACAACAATCTGTCCAAAACAGCAACTAGGCATATTGCAAGCATCAAAACAACAAGCTACAGCCTCTCACTATAATAAAAAAAGGCATGGGCATGATGTAAAGGTAAAGCATTAAAAAATATGAAAACTGAGCTATCTCCAGAAACCACTAGAACATGCTCAAACACACATGGCAAGATTGCAAATAATAACAGTTTCAGACTTTAGCAGAAATAACATCAGGTTGCAATGTTTAGAGCTATCAAACAACATGTTATAGGAACTTATCATAGCAAAACAAGGCATGGCATGAATCTACTCAAAGCATAGAACAAAAGTCCCTTACTGACCATAAGCCAAAAAGGATCAGAAAATATGATGGCACCCATGTAAACATGGCAAGTTATATGACAGATTCATACATGGCAGGAATAACAATAAGTAGGCATGTTGGTGAGCTTGAACCACTCACCACAGAGCAATACATGGCATGGCAAGGCAACCAACAGTAAGAAGACATGGCATAGAAGATATACATGGCAATAAAAACATCATAGCATGCAAGGATCAACTACAACAACCTTGGCAAAATTTAATAACATGTAAACAACCTGCCAGGAAACATTTTATAGCAAAAGTAGAGCTCGATTGACTCAAGCTAGACTGCTCCATAATTGCAAACAAGGGCATGAATGGATAGATAATAACCACATGTTCAAAACATCCTTACTGAAGTATCTCAAAATATGCATGGATCTCTCGGTAGCATCAAGTTAACATGGCATAAAAATATCAGCAGAACATGGCTGTAATCAGCAACATCAGGAAGCCTAGTTTGCATGTTTGTGCTAGTCACCACAGAGATCACAAAAATACATGGCATACACCCCTGTAAATATGGCATGGCATATTAAAAAACACATGTAGGACTCAAGTTCATAGGATGCACACATCAATCATGGCAAAAATGACAAAAGTGCATGTTCTGATAAGAATCAGTAACTAACATCACATAGCACTCTTCCAACAGCATTTCGGGAATCAAGATGAGCTCAAATGAAAATGATCTAATGAGATGAAATAATCTACTCTTCGAGGCGAACATTTTGACATATTACACGCACGAAACGGAGCAATATGCAGAGAGTTATGGTATGATGAATATGCATGAAAATATGCAACAATTTCGGGGACTTAGTGGAAACGGGGCAACCTCCAGATCTGCACGGATAACGATGCGGCGGCGGATCTCGCCGGAACTTTGCCGGAGTTGACCGGAGAAGGACGTGGGGGCGCCGGAAGGACGGAGGAGGCGGTGTGGGCGGATCTGGCCCGGACCGGCCGGATCCGACGCAGGCTGGACAAGGAGGCGGGCGATGCCGCTCTCGGCGTGAGACGAGCTCCGGCCGTGAAGTGGCGGGCGGCGGCGAGACTCGGCCAGCGGAGCTCAGCGAGGGGACGAGTCCGTGGGCGAGGGCAGGGCGGCACCGGCGACGATGGTGGAGGCGGGGGAGGAGGGCTGCGGCGGCGGGCGGGCGAGGCCGGGCCACCGGGGCGTGATCGCCGGCCGGCGAGGGGCGGCGCGGAGTGCCGGTCGTGGGCCTCATGAACCCTGGCATGTGTGTGTGCGGCGCGACACTTGGCATGCCCCCGTTGGCTGCGGGCGGCGGCGGAACCCTGTCCGGCCGGATTGGCCATGTCCGGCGGGCGACGGGGATGATTTTTAGGGTTTGGACTGCGGGATTTCGGGGAGGAAGACATATATATAGGTAGAGGGAGCTGGGAGAGTCCAAATGAGGTGCGGTTTTCGGCCACGCGATCGTGATCGAACGACCGAGAGCATGGAGAGGAGTTTGCTAGGTTTTGGGCCACTTGGGAAGGGGTGTTGGGCTGCAACTCAAAGAGGGCTTTGCGGTTACCCGGTTAACCGTTGGAGTACCAAACGACCTCCAAATGATCCGAAACTTGATAGGCGGTCTACCGGTGCTATACCAAGGCCGCTTGACAAGCCTCGGTCCATTCCGAGACCGTTTAATACCCGCACACGAAAAGAGGTAAAAGGGGGCGCCGGGAAACATAGGAGTGCCAGATTGCAAAACGGACAACGGGGAAAATGCTCGGATGCATGAGACGATCACGTATGCAAAATGATATGCACATGACGACATGATATGAAATGCAGATGATGACATGGCAAAGTGCAACACGCAAGCACATGACATGGCAACGACAGCGAATAACTGACGGACACCTGGCGCATCGAATCCGGGGCGTTACAGAAGTCCATTTCGATATGATCAAACTTCCATTCTGGAATAGCAAGAGGTTGGAGGAGACCAGCTGGTCGTTGGTGTTCTGCTTTCACTCTTCTGCAGACATCACATTCATTCACGAATTGAGCAATTTCTCGCTTCATTCGAGTCCACCAATATGACTGCTTGAGGTCATGGTACATCTTCGTACTTCCCGGATGAATGGATAGAAGGGAATTGTGTGCCTCGTTCATAATGACTTTACGTAGATCACTCTTAGGAACCACAATCCGGTCCTCGAAGAAAAGAGTATCTTTGTCATCAATGTGGAAGCACTTGTATTTGGAAATGCCCTTGTCGATACCACGTTTCACCTTTTTCACCATGGTATCCAGGAGTTGAGCCTCACGAATTTGATCTTCCAAAGTAGGAGAGACTATGAGGTTGGCAAGAAAGCCTTGAGGAACAACTTGAAGATTCAGCTTATGAAAGCTTCACAGAGATCCGTTGGAAGGGCTTGAGGATTGAACTGTTTGAGAAGCCTTCCTGCTCAAAGCATCTGCAATCACATTGGCCTTGCCGGAGTATATTCAATAATTGGGTTGTACTCTTGAATTATTTCGACCCATCGAGTTTGCCTGAGGTTGAGGTTGGGTTGAGTGAAGATATACTTGAGACTCTTGTGATCGGTGAAAATGTCCACTTTCCTTCCCAACAAGAGATGTCTCCATGTTATCAGTGCATGGAGAACCGCCGCCAACTCAAGATCGTGAGTGGGGTAGTTCTTTTCATTGGGCTTCAGCTGACGAGAGGTATAATCCACAACTCTCTTCTCTTGCATTAACGCAGCACCGAGACCTTGAAGAGAAGCATCACAGAAAACTTCGAATGGCTTGGATTCATCAGGGGGAGTCAAGACAGGAGCTGTGACGAGTTTCTCTTTGAGGGTGTTGAAAGCAACGCCACACTCAGGAGACCAGACATACTTCACATGCGTCTGGAGGAGGTTGGAAAGAGGCTTTGCAATCTTAGAAAAATTCTCAACGAATCTTCGGCAATAGCTTGCAAGTCCAAGAAAACTGCGGAGCTGCTTGACACTCTGAGGAGGTTCCCAATTCACAACTGCAGACACCTTCTCGGGATTAACAGCGATGCCCTTGGCGGAGATGATGTGACCAAGATAAAGCACTTCATCAAGCCAAAATTCACATTTGGAAAACTTCGCATAGAATTGATGCTCTCTGAGCTTGTCTAGCACCAATCGCAAATGTTTGGCATGATCCTTCTTATTCTTGGAGAAGACCAAAATATCATCAAGATAGACCAAGACGAATTCATTGGTGTAGGGGTTGAAGATGAAGTTCATCATTCGAGAGAATGTTGGAGGAGCATTGAAAAGGCCGAAAGACATGACAGTATATTCATAAGAACCAAAGCTTGTTCTGAATGCTGTCTTGGGAATATCTTGTTCATGAATGCGAATCTGATGATAACCCATACGAAGGTCAAGCTTGGAGAACACTTTAGCACCTTTGAGTTGCTCGAAGAGCTCATTGATGTTGGGAAGTGGATACTTGTTCTTGATTGTCTTCTTATTCAATGGACGGTAATCAACGCACAGTCGGTCCGTGCCATCCTTCTTCTGGACAAAAAGAACACCACAACCCCAAGGAGATGAACTCGGTCTGATCAAACCCAGACGCTCTTGTTCATCGAGCTGCTTCTTCAATTCCTTCAGCTCATTAGGTCCAAGCTTGTATGGACGCTTGCAAACGGGTTCGATGCTGGGCTCAAGATCGATAACTAATTCAAGCTGGCGGTGAGGAGGCATTCTGGAAGCTCTTACTGGAAAGACATCTTGGTACTCACAAATGACTGGAATCTGAGAGATAGCATCCAATTCGCCCTTCTCATTGAGAGAAAACAACCGAATGGTTTCATCACGAGCGGCATAGATGATCACATAGTCAGAAGAGTGAGTCAATTGAATTTCCCTGGCAGCACAATCAAGCTGAGCTTTGTGCTGAGAAAGCCAGTCCATCCCAAGAATTAGATCAATATCCGAGTGACCAAGGACAATTGGTTTAGCCAGAAATCTATAGTCGCCCATCTTGATAGAGACATCGGGAGCAATCAAACTAGAAGTCATAAGCTTTCCGGGAGAAACAACTTGCATAACTTTGGACAAAATCTCTGTGTCAACATTGTCCTTCGATGCAAAAGGATATGACATGAAAGAATGTGATGCACCAGTATCAAATAAGACTTTTGCAGGAATATCATTAACTGAGAGATTACCCATTATCACATCAGAAGAAACCTCTGCTTGCGCTGCATTCATCATGTTCACCTTTGCAGACTTGGGATTATGCTTGACCACTGCATTGCTGGAAGATTTCACAGGAGGAGGAGGCGGAAGGCGCCTTTGGTTGAAGCACTTGTTCGCATAGTGACCTTTCTGCTAAAATTTGTTGCAAGTCACCTCTGAGAGCGGACGGTGATAAGGAGCATTAGACCTTGGAGCTTGAGAATTAGACTTGTTCTGATAGCCAGGGTTGGGTGGGTGGGAAGATCCACGACCACCTGAGTTCTTCTCACGATAAGGGCGATTTAAACGGAGGAGGTGGAAGGTAGAACTTTTGCTGCTTAGCTGCCACTTGAGAGGAAGAAGAAGACTGAACTGCATCCCTGATTCTCTTCTTATAAGCCTCACATTTGAGATGGGCAGCTTCTTGCTTCAGTGCCATGTTGTAGAATTCATCATACTTTTCTGGCTCAAAAAGCACGAGAGCTAATTGCAGATCTTCTCTTAGACCACCTCTGAATTGATAGATCATACTCTTTTCATCAGTGACGTCTTCCTTAGCGAAGCGAGCGAGTTTCTGGAACTGGATATTGTATTGATACACAGACATGTTGCCTTGCTTGAGATTGCGGGACTCCTTACGCTTGCTCTCAACAACACTTTTCAGAATGTGGTGAGCTTTGAAGTCTCGGCGAAACTCATCCCAGGTAATGGCACGACCTCCTCTGGAATCTTTGTATTGCTGGTACCACTCAGCAGCTTGGTCCTTGAGTTGAAACGAAGCAAACTTGACAAAGTCCTCAGGTCTGACATTGCTACATTCAAAATGTTTGCAGATGTCCACAAGCCAATCGTCGGCGTCTGTGGCCTCGACACAGAAGCTGAAAGACTTCGACTGATTAGCGAGGAACTGATTGAGGGTAGCAAAGTGCGGCTGGTTGTTGCCTTGGCATTGATTTCCTTGATTGCCTTGCCCTTGAGTACGCTCTTGCAAGAGTTGCAAAATCATCTGAGCATTGGCATTGGTGGCTGCCATGATAGCTTGCCATGCCTCCGGAGGCCGAGGTGGAGGTGGAGGGTTCGACTGACTCCCATCATTGCGATCCGGATTCAGACGCATTGGCGGAGCCATCCTGAAGAGGGTGACACCTGTTAGCACTTTGATAGACAGATAGACAAGTTGAATCAACGGATAGGAATTGCAACATATAGTCTTCACAATAAACATTCGAACAAGGATGAACGAATGAATTCCAAAAGCTAACATCCCACGTCCATTAAAGAAAGAAGCCACTTGATTAAGGGTTGATGAAAAAAATAACAAGGTACTACTGGAACAAATAAGTGGTAAGGATTACCCAATCGCAAACCAAATATCTGCTGGAAGAAATGCTAGGAGCTACTTGAATCCCACCTATAAACTCCCGAAACTTTCTGGTTATGCAATCTGGTGTTGGGGATACAGGGGACACAAAATATATCACCCAAACTAACAATACCTAGATCCAGTTGTATCCATCTGTCAACACATAACCAAGAAACCTTCGGAAATCGTGTACCTCGACCTTCGAAAAGCATCCGTTATACGAGTCATGGCAATACTCCCGAGCTCGCCACAGTACTGGGTTATCGGGGTTATCTCACCAACAACTGTACAAAAGAGATTTCGATGTCGGTAAATCTCAGGTATTCCATAACTGCAACGATAAAATTGTGACGACAACACCTCGGAGCTCAACTCCCCGGACACCGCCACAACCCCTAAATGTCGAGGCACCAAGAACAATGTTCTCGTCACAAAACCATCGAACGATTCCAAGATACCAGCGTGATCCTAAAAATTTTTTAGTGAAATTTGAGGAGAGGAGAGTCAAAACTTCTACGTCGGAGACCTCACCAGAGCGACGAAGGGACCTGGGAGTAAAAAGAATCCTACTCTCCGATATATATAATCCTAAGACTCAAAACATTTTGTTCTAGACTCAACAACGCCAAAGACAAACAATCAGCGAGGGCTCCTAAGTCGGGATGGCTCGATTACCAACTAGCGCCCTCGATGCGGCTATATCTCCCGTGTCGAAGCACGACTTAGAGGCATAACCGCATTGAAAGCAATGTCGCAAGTGAGGTAATCTTCACACAACCCATGTAATACATAAGGAAAGAGATACATAGTTGGCTTACAATCGCCACTTCACACAATACATAAATAAACATCCATCATCCAGATTACACTCAAGGTCCGACTACGGAACCAAAATAAAAGAAGACTACCCCAAATGCTACAGATCCCCGATCGTCCCAACTGGCTCCACTACGATCATCAGGAAAAGACACATAGTAACGACCACGTTCCTCGTCGAACTCCCACTTGAGCTCGGTTGCGTCACCTCCACTGGCATCATCGGCACCTGCAACTGTTTTGGTAGAATCTGTGAGTCACGTTGATTCAGCAATCTCACACCCGCGATATCAAGACTATTTAAGCTTATAGGAAAGACAGAGTTGTGAGGTGGAGCTGCAGCAAGCGACTAGCATATATGGTGGCTACATTCGCAAAAGAGAGCGAAAAGAGAAGCAAGGCACGGTCGTGAAGCTAGTAGCGATCAAGAAGTGATCCTGAACTACTTACGTCAAACATAACTCCAACACGTGTTCACTTCCGGACTCCGCCGAGAAGAGACCATCACGGTTACACACTTGTTGATGTGTTTTAATCAAGGTCAACTTCGGTTTTCTACAACGGACATTAACAAATTCCCATCTGCCTCATAACGCGGGCACGGCTTTCAAAGATAATACCTGCAGGGTGTCCCAACTTAGCCCATTATAAGCTCTCACGGTCAACGAAGGATATTCCTTCTACGGGAAGACCCGATCGATCTCGGAATCCCGGACTACAAGACATTTCGACAAGAATAAAACAAGACCAGCAAAGCCGCCCGATTGTGCCGACAAACCCGATAGGAGCTGCACATATCTCGTTCTCGGCACATCCGGATGAGACATACTACGAGTAAAACCAATCCTCGAGTTTCCCGTGGTGGCCCCATGATCTGCTCGTTCGGGCCAGCACTCGAAGGAGCACTGGTCCGGGGGGGTTAAAATAAAGATGACCCTCGGGCTCATGAAACCCGGGGAAAAAGGCTTAGGTGGCAAATGGTCAAACCAAAGTTGGGCCTTCTTTGGAGGAGTCTTATTCAAAGCAAACTGTCAAGGGGTCCCATAAATCACCCAACCGTAAGGAACGCAAAATCAAGGAACATAACACCGTATGATGAAACTAGGGTGGCAAGAGTGGAACAAAACACCGGGCATAAGGCCGAGTCTTCCACCCTTTACCAAGTATATAGATGCATTAATTATAGCAGATATATTGTGATATCCCCAACAAGTAAACATGTTCCAACAAGGAACAACATCTCCATGTTCCAACAAGGAACAAACTTCATCTTCACCGCAACTAGCAACGCTATAAGAGGGCTGAGCAAAGCGGTAACATAGCCAAACAACGGTTTGCTAGGAAAGGATGGTTAGGGGATTGACATGGCAATATGGGTGGCATGATATAGCAAGTGATAGGCATCGTAGCATAGGCATAGCAAAAGAGAGAGCATCTAGCAAGCAAAGATAGAAGTGATTTCGAGGGTATGGTCATCTTGCTCGCAAAGTTCTCGAGTTGTCGAAAGCTTGATCCTCGAAAGCATTCTCAACAGGTTCCTCGCTCACGCACTCGCCTCCGGCTCTACCCAAAGCAAGAACACAAACAATGGAACCACAATAAATCACGGTGCAATGCACAAGCAACATGATGCAATACATGGCATGATATGCGAGATGTGATATGCAATGCGTATGCGTGCTCCGGAAGGAAAATGATGAACCAGGCATCAACTTGGCAAACCAAGTATGCCGCTGGAAAGGTGATATGATTTCGGTTGAAATCGATATAAAGATCACCGGAATCGGATGGACGGTTTGCAAATGACAAGCAAAACAAGAATGACACAAATCTGCCATTAACAGCATGATACCACTTAGCAAGGAACAAGAAATTAAGCTACTGCAGCCAAACGTAACAACAAAGCATATGGCAGTGATCTACTCAAGATGATTGACAAAAGATGAACACTGAGCTACGGATAAATCACACCATAACAGGTCCAAACAAGCATGGCAAAAGTGCAAAATATATCAGCTTCACAGACTTAGTGAAAAACTGAACATGGCAGAATCAGCATCAGGAAGCAATGTTCAGAGCAAGCAAACAACATGCTACAGGAACTTATAATAGCAAACCAAGGCACGGCATGCATCTACTCAGAGCATAGAACAAAAGTCCCTTACTGACCATGAGCCAAAAGGGATCAGAAAATGCAATAGCACCCACGTAAACATAGCAAGTTTCGCTAACAGATTCAGCAAACAGGGCATGATATTGACAGAATTATGTAGGCATCTTCGCGAGCTCGATGCACACACTACAGAGCATTTCATGATAAACTAAGCATACATACATCAAGAAGACATGGCATAGAAGCTATACATGGCAAGAACAACATCATAGCATACACGGATCAACTACAACAACCTTGGCAAAATTGAATAACATGTAAACAATCTGCCAGGAAACATTTTATAGCAAAAGTAGAGCTCGATTGGCTCAAGCTATGGCACACCATAATTGCAAACAAGGGCATGTATGGATAGATCATAACCATATGTTCAAAACATCCTTACTGAAGTATCTCAAATTATGCATGGACCTCTCGGTAGCATCAAGTTAACATGGCATAAAAGTATCAGCAAAACAGGGGCTGAAATCAGCAACATCATGAAGCCTAGTTTGCATGCTTGTGCTAGTCACCACAGAGATCACAAAAATACATGGCATACACCTCTGTAAAGATGGCATGGCATATTACAAAACACATGTAGGACTCCAGTTCATAGGGTGCACACATCAATCATGGCAAAATGACAAAGTGCCTGCTACATTAAGAAAGCGAAACTAACATCACATAACCCTCTTCTAACAGCATTTCGGGCATCAAGATGAGCTCAAATGAAAATAATGCAATGAGATGAAATGATCTAGTCATCGAGGCGAACAATTTGGTATGCTACACGCCCGAAACAGAGCCATGGGTGCAAAGTTATGGCATGATGAAGATGCAACAAAACTATGGCAGAAAAATGACTTAGGGGATTTCGGGGGAGAGGAGAAGTCAACCGTCGGTGGATCTGAGATCCGGCTGCGCGGATCGAGGCTCGCCGACCGGAGCGGCGGCTCGCCGGAGCAGGAGGAAGGGGCGGCCGGGGCGGACGAGGCCGGGCCGGGCGGGCGGCACCGACGACCGGGCGGAGGCGGAGGCCGAGGCGGCACCGGTGGCGCGGGCGGCGGTGGCGGGCGGCGATGGCGGCGGGCGGCGGCCGAGGCGGCGGAGCGGAGCGGCGGCGCTGGCAGGCCGGGCGTGGCTGTCTGTGTGCAAGGGCGGTGGGCCGGGAGGGCGTCCGCTGACCCTGCGGGTCACGCCCGGCTCGGCGGGCGGACGTGTCCGCCCGGGTCCGAGGCGCCCGCGGCGCTTGGAGAGGGATTTCGTCTAGGGTTTCGTCCGGAATTTCGGGGAAGGGGTCTATATATAGAGGTAGATGGAGCTAGGAGTGTCCAAATGAGGTGCGGTTTTCGCCCACACGATCGTGATCCGACGACGGAGAGCATGGAAGTGACTTAGATGGGTTATTGGGCTGTTTTGGAGGGGTGTTGGGCTCTAACTTAAAAGAGGCCTTTGCGAGAGTGCGGTTAATCGTTGGAGTACCAAACGAGCTCCAAATGACCCGAAACTTGACAGGTGGTCTACCGGTGGTGTACCAAGGCCACTTGGCAAACCTCGGTCCATTCCGTGAAAGTTTAGTACACGCTCACGGAAAAATGTAAAAGGGGACGCTGGGGGACATAGGAGTGCCGGATTGCAAAACGGACAACGGGGAAAATGCTCGGATGCATGAGACGAACACGTATGCGAATGAGATGCACATGATGACATGATATGAAATACATGACATGGACAAAATGCAAAAAGAAAGACAAAAACCCAACCACATAGGGAATATCATATCACAATGCCGAAAATGGCAAGAGTTGGAGTTACAAATATGGAAAGTTACATCCGGGGTGTTACAACACTCCACCACTACAAGAGGATCTCGTCCCGAGATCTAGGACTGAAAGAACTCCGGATATTCGGAACGAAGGTGATCCTCGCGCTTCCAGGTGGCTTCTCGGTCGGAATGGTGTGACCACTTAACTTTCAGGAATTTGATTGACTTGTTGCGAGTCTTGCGCTCGGTTTCTTCAAGACTAGCAACGGGGTGCTCATGATAAGAGAGATCTTCTTGGAGGTCAATTTCTTCGAAGTTGATAGTGCGCTCAGGAGTCTTGAAGCACTTGCGAAGCTGTGACACATGAAACACATCGTGCACGTTCGCGGTTGGACGGAAGCTCAAGTTGATAGGCTAGATCGCCTCTTTTGCCAATGATCTTGAAAGGACCCACATATCTAGGGGCAAGATTCCTTTGATACCGGGCGGACGAGTGCCTTTCATTGAGAGAGGCGGAGGTAGACATGGTCTCCGATTTCAAAAGCCACATCACGGTGCTTGTCATCATAATAGCTCTTCCTGGCGCAATTATGCGGCTTTGAGATTCTCACGAATGACTTTGCACATTTCTTGCTTCGTGATCAAGTCGCTGCCAAGAAGTTGGCGCTCACCATCTCGCACCAATTGAGAGGAGTACGGCACTTTTCGCCATAGAGAATTTCGAATGGGGCCTTGCCCGAACTCGCTTGGAAACTGTTGTTGTAGGAGAACTCGGCATATGGAAGACAATCTTCCCATTTCATACCGAAATAAATGACACAAGCCCTGAGCATATCTTCAAGGATTTGATTGACTCGCTCGACTTGGCCACTTGTTTGAGGATGGAAAGCTGTGCTGAAACGAATGTTGGTGCCCATGGCCTTCTGAAAAGAATCCCAGAACTTGGAGGTAAAGATGCTGCCACGGTCTGAAGAGATCACTTGTGGAATGCCGTGCAAGGAGACAATCCTGGAGGTGTATAGCTCTGCCAACTGAGCTGCTGTGATGGATTCTTTGATAGGAAGAAAATGAGCCACTTTAGTAAGCTTGTCAATGACAACAAAGATAGTATCATTTCCATGCTTGGACTTTGGAAATCCAGTCACGAAGTCCATTTCGATATGATCAAACTTCCATTCTGGAATAGCAAGAGGTTGGAGGAGACTAGCTGGTCGTTGGTGTTCTGCTTTCACTCTTCTGCAGACATCACATTCATTCATGAATTGAGCAATTTCTCGCTTCATTTGAGTCCACCAGTATGACTGCTTGAGGTCATGGTACATCTTCGTACTTCCCGGATGAATGGATAGAAGGGAATTGTGTGCCTCGCTCATAATGACTTTACGAGATCACCCTTAGGAACCACAACCCGTCCTCAAGAAAAGAGTATCTTTGTCATCAATGTGGAAGCACTTGTATTTGAAATGCCCTTGTCGATACCACGCTTCACCTTTTTCACCATGGTATCCAGGAGTTGAGCCTCACGAATTTGATCTTCCAAAGTAGGAGAGACTATGAGGTTGGCAAGAAAGCCTTGAGGAACAACTTGAAGATTCAGCTTGCGGAAAGCTTCGCAGAGATCCGTTGGAAGGTCTTGAGGATTAAACTGTTGCGATAAGCCTTCCTGCTCAAAGCATCTGCAATCACATTGGCCTTGCCCGAGTATATTCAATACTTGGGTTGTACTCTTGAATCATTTCGACCCATCGAGTTTGCACGAGGTTGAGGTTGGGTTGAGTGAAGATATACTTGAGACTCTTGTGATCGGTGAAAATGTCCACTTTCCTTCCCAACAAGAGATGTCTCCATGTTATCAATGCATGGACAACTGCCGCCAACTCAAGATCGTGAGTGGGGTAGTTCTTTTCGTTGGGCTTCAGCTGACGAGAGGTATAGGCCACAACTCTCTTCTCTTGCATTAACACAGCACCGAGACCTTGAAGAGAAGCATCATAGAAAACTTCGAATGGCTTGGATTCATCAGGGGGAGTCAAGACAGGAGCTGTGACGAGTTTCTCTTTGAGGGTGTTGAAAGCAACGCCACACTCAAGAGACCAGACATACTTCACATGCTTCTGGAGGAGGTTGGAAAGAGGCTTTGCAATCTTAGAAAAATTCTCAACGAATCTTCGGCAATAACTTGTAAGTCCAAGAAAACTGCGGAGCTACTTGACACTCTGAGGAGGTTCCCAATTCACAACTGCAGACACCTTCTCGGGATTAACAGCGATGCCCTTGGCGGAGATGATGTGACCAAGATAAAGCACTTCATCAAGCCAAAATTCACATTTGGAAAACTTCGCATAGAATTGATGCTCTCTGAGCTTGTCTAGCACCAATCGCAAATGTTTGGCATGAACCTTCTTATTCTTGGAGAAGACCAAAATATCATCAAGATAGACCAAGACGAATTCATTGGTGTAGGGGTTGAAGACGAAGTTCATCATTCGAGAGAATGTTGGAGGAGCATTGACAAGGCCGAAAGACATGACCGTATATTCATAAGAACCAAAGCTTGTTCTGAATGCTGTCTTGGGAATATCTTGTTCACGAATGCGAATTTGATGATAACCCATACGAAGGTCAAGCTTGGAGAACACTTTAGCACCTTTGAGTTGCTCGAAAAGCTCATTGATGTTGGGAAGTGGATACTTGTTCTTGATTGTCTTCTTATTCAATGGACGGTAATCGACGCACAGTCGGTCCGTGCCATCCTTCTTCTGGACAAAAAGAACCCAGACGCTCTTGTTCATTGAGCTGCTTCTTCAATTCCTTCAGCTCATTAGGTCCAAGCTTGTATGGACGCTTGCAAACGGGTTCAGTGCCAGGCTCAAGATCGATAACGAATTCAACTAGCCGGTGAGGAGGCATTCCTGGAAGCTCTTCTGGAAAGACATCTTGGTACTCACAAACGACTGGAATCTGATAGATAGCATCCAATTCGCCCTTCTCATTGAGAGAAAACAATCGAATGGTTTCATCACGAGCGGCATAGATGATCACATCATCAGAAGAGTGAGTCAATTGAATTTCCCTGGCAGCACAATCAAGCTGAGCTTTGTGCTGAGAAAGCCAGTCCATCCCAAGAATTAGATCAATATCCGAGTCACCAAGGACAATTGGTTTAGCCAGAAATCTATAGTCGCCCATCTTGATAGAGACATCGGGAGCAATCAAACTAGAAGTCATAAGCTTTCCGGGAGAAACAACTTGCATAACTTTGGACAAAATCTCTGTGTCAACATTGTGCTTCGATGCAAAAGGATATGACATGAAAGAATGCGATGCACCAGTATCAAATAAGACTTTTGCAGGAATATCATTAACTGAGAGATTACCCATTATCACATCAGAAGAAACCTCTGCTTGCGCTGCATTCATCATGTTCACCTTTGCAGACTTGGGATTATGCTTGACCACTGCATTGCTGGAAGATTTCATAGGAGGAGGAGGCGGAAGGCGCCTTTGGTTGACGCACTTGTTCGCATAGTGACCTTTCTGCTAAAATTTGTTGCAAGTCACCTCTGAGAGCGGACGGTGATAAGGAGCATTAGACCTTGGAGCTTGAGAATTAGACTTGTTACGATAGCAGGGTTGGGTGGGTGGGAAGATCCACGACCACCGAGTTCTTCTCGCAGATAAGGCCGATTTAAACGGAGGAGGTGGAAGGTAGAACTTTGCTGCTTAGCTGCCACTTGAGAGGAAGAAGAAGACTGAACTGCATCCCCGATTCTCTTCTTAGAAGCCTCACATTTGAGCTGGGCAGCTTCTTGCTTCAATGCCATGTTGTAGAATTCATCATACTTTTCGGCTCAAAAGCACGAGAGCTAATTGCAGATCTTCTCCGAGACCACCTCTGAATTGATAGATCATACTCTTTTCATCGTGGACGCCTTGCTTAGTGAAGCAAGCGAGTTTCGAACTGGATTTTGTATTGATACACGACATGTTGCCTTGCTTGAGATTGCGAACTCCTCACGCTTGCTCTCAACAACACTTTTGAATGTGGTGAGCTTTGAAGTCTCGCGGAACTCATCCTGTAATGGCACGACCTCCTCTGGAATCTTTGTATTGCTGGTACCACTCAGCAGCTTGGTTCTTGAGTTGAAACGAAGCAAACTTGAAAAAGTCCTCAGGTCTGACATTGCTACATTCAAAATGTTTGCAGATGTCCACAAGCCAATCGTCGGCGTCTGTGGCCTCGGACGTAAGTCTGAAAGACTTCGCTGATTAGCGAGGAACTGATTGAGGGTAGCAAAGTGCGGCTGGTTGTTGCCTTGGCCTTGATTTCCTTGATTGCCTTGCCCTTGAGTACGCTCTTGCAAGAGTTGCAAAATCATCTGAGCATTGGCATTGGTGGCTGCCATGATAGTTGCCATGCCTCCGGAGGCGGAGGTGGAGGTGGAGGTTCTGACCGACTCCCATCATTGCGATCCGGATTCGACGCGTTGGCGGAGCCATCTCAAGAGGGTGACATCTGTTAGCACTTTGATAGACAGATAGACAAGTTGAATCAACGGATAGGAATTGCAACATATAGTCTTCACAATAAACATTCAACAAGGATGAGCGAATGAATTCCAAAAGCTAACATCACACGTCCATTAAAGTAAGAAGCCACTTGATTAAGGGTTGATGAAAAAATAACAAGGTACGATCGAACAAATAAGTGGTAAGGATTACCCAATCGCAAACCAAATATTCAAGGGAAGAAATGCTAGAGCTACTTGAATCCCACCTATAAACTCCTGAAACTTTACGGTTATGCAATCTGGTGTTGGGGATACAGGGGACACAAAATATATCACCCAAACTAACAATACCTAGATCCAGCTGTATCCATCCGTCAACACATAACCAAGAAACCTTCGGAAATCGTGTACCTCGACCTTCGAAAAGCATCCGTTATACGAGTCATGGAAATACTCCCGAGCTCGCCCCAGTACTGGGTTATCGGGGTTATCTCACCAACAACTGTACAAAAGAGATTTCGATGTCGGTAAATCTCAGGTATTCCAGAACTGCAACGATAAAATTGTGACGACAACACCTCGGAGCTCAACTCCCGGACACCGCCACAACCCTAAATGTCGAGGCACCAAGAACAATGTTCTCGTCACAAAACCATCGGAACGCTTCCAAGATACCCGCGTGATCCTAAATTTTTTTTAGTGAAATTTGAGGAGAGGAGAGTCAAAACTTCTACGTCAGGAGACCTCACCAGAGCGACGAAAGGACTGGGGAGTAAAAAGAATCCTACTCTCCGATATATATAATCCTAAGACTCAAAACATTTTTGTTCTAGACTCAACAACGCCACCAACTTGTAACGCCCTCGATGCGGCTATATCTCCCACGTGTCGAAGCACGACTTAGAGGCATAACCGCATTGAAAGCAATGTCGCAAGTGAGGTAATCTTCACACAACCCATGTAATACATAAGGGAAAGAGATACATAGTTGGCTTACAGTTGCCACTTCACACAATACATAAATAAACATCCATCATCCAGATTACACTCAAGGTCCGACTATGGAACCAAAATAAAAGAAGACTAACCCCAATTCTACACAGATCCCCGATCGTCCCAACTGGGCTCCACTACTGATCATCAGGAAAAGACACATAGTAACGACCACGTTCCTCGTCGAACTCCCACTTGAGCTCGGTTCGCCACCTGACCGCATCGTCGGCACTGCAACTCTTTTGGTAGAATCTGTGAGTCACGGGGACTCAGCAATCTCACACCCGCGATATCAAGACTATTTAAGCTTATAGGAAGGACAGAGTTGTGAGGTGGAGCTGCAGCAAGTGACTAGCATATATGGTGGCTACATTTGCAAAAGAGAGCGAGAAGAGAAGCAAGGCACGGTCGTGAAGCTAGTAGCGATCAAGAAGTGATCTGAACTACTTACGCCAAACATAACTCCAACACCTTGTTCACTTCCCGGACTCCGCCGAGAAGAGACCATCACGGTTACACACGCGGTTGATGTGTTTTAATCAATGTCAACTTCGGGTTTTCTACAACCGGACATTAACAAATTCCCATCTGCCTCATAAATCGAGCACGGCTTTGAAAGATAATACCTGCAGGGTGTCCCAACTTAGCCCATCATAAGCTCTCACGGTCAATGAAGGATATTCCTTCTACCGAAGACCCGATCAGTCTCGGAATCCCGGACTACAAGACATTTCGATAGCAATAAAACAAGACCAGCAAAGCCGCCCGACAGCCGACAAAACCCGATAGGAGCTGCACATATCTCGTTCTCGTGGCACATCCGGATGAGACATCCCACGAGTAAAACCAAGCCTCGAGTTTCCCGTGGTGGCCCCGCAGATCTGCTCCTTCGGGCCAGCACTCGAAGGAGCACCGTCCGGGGTTGTTAAAATAAAGATGACCCTCGGCTCGCGAAAACCGGGGAAAAAGGCTTAGGTGGCAAATGGTAAAACCAAAGTTGGGCCTTCTTTGGAGGAGTCTTATTCAAAGCAAACTGTCAAGGGGTCCCATAAATCACCCAACCGTAAGGAACGCGAAATCAAGGAACATAACACCGGTATGACGGAAACTAGGGTGGCAAGAGTGGAACAAAACACCAGGCATAAGGCCGAGTCTTCCACCCTTTACCAAGTATATAGATGCATTAATTATAGCAGATATATTGTGATATCCCCAACAAGTAAACCTGTTACAACAAGGAACAACATCTCCATGTTCCAACAAGGAACAAACTTCATCTTCACCTGCAACTAGCAACGCTATAAGAGGGTCTAAGCAAAGCGGTAACATAGCCAAACAACGGTTTGCTAGGAAAGGATGGTTAGGGGCTTGACATGGCAATATGGGTCGCATGATATAGCAAGTGATAGGCATCGTAGCATAGGCATAGCAAAAGAGCGAGCATCTAGCAAGCAAAGATAGAAGTGATTTCGAGGGTATGGTCATCTTGCCTGCAAAGTTCTCAGAGTTGTCGAAAGCTTGATCCTCGAAAGCGTTCTCAACAGGTTCCTCGCTCACGCACTCGCCTCCGGCTCTACCCAAAGCAAGAACACAAACAATGGAACCACAATAAATCACGGTGCAATGCACAAGCAACATGATGCAATACATGGCATGATATGCGAGATGTGATATGCAATGCGTATGCATGCTCGGATCGAACATGATGAACCAGGCATCAACTTGGCAAACCAAGTATGCCGCTGAAAGGTGAGATGATTTCGTTGAAATCGATATAAAGATCACCGAATCGGATGCACGGTTTGCAAATGACAAGCAAAACAAGAATGACACAAATCTGCCATTAACAACATGATACCACTTAGCAAGCAACAAGAAATTAAGCTACTGCACCCAAACGTAACAACAAAGCATATGGCAGTGATCTACATAAGATGCTTGACAAAAGATGAACACTGAGCTATGGCTAAATCACACCATAACAGGTCCAAACAAGCATGGCAAAAGTGCAAAATATATCAGCTTCACAGACTTGGTGAAAAACTGAACATGGCAAGAATCAGATCAGGAAGCAATGTTCAAAGCAAGCAAACAACATGCTACAGGAACTTATAATAGCAAAACAAGGCATGGAATGAATCTACTCCAAGCATAGAACAAAAGTCCCTTACTGACAATGAGCCAAAATGGATCAGAAAATGCAATAGCACCCACGTAAACATAGCAAGTTTCGCTAACAGATTCAGCAAACAGGGCATGATATTGACAGAATTATGTAGGCATCTTCGCGAGCTCGATGCACTCACTACAGAGCATTTCATGTTAAACTAAGCATACATACATCAAGAAGACATGGCATAGAAGCTATAAATGGCAAGAACAACATCATAGCATACACGGATCAACTACAACAACCTTGGCAAAATTGAATAACATGTAAACAATCTGCCAGGAAACATTTTATAGCAAAAGTAGAGCTCGATTGACTCAAGCTATGGCACTCCATAATTGCAAACAAAGGGCATGGATGGATAGAGCATAACCATATGTTCAAAACATCCTCATCAAGTATCTCAAATTATGCATGGATCTCTCGGTAGCATCAAGTTAACATGGCATAAAAATATCAGCAAAACAGGGGCTGAAATCAGCAACATCATGAAGCCTAGTTTGCATGCTTGTGCTAGTCACCACAGAGATCACAAAAATACATGGCATACACCTCTGTAAAGATGGCATGTCATATTACAAAACACATGTAGGACTCCAGTTCATAGGGTGCACACATCAATCATGGCAAAAATGACAAAAGTGCATGTTCTGTTAAGAAACAGAAACTAAGATCACATAGCCCTCTTCTAACAGAATTTCGGGCATCAAGATGTGCTCAACTGAAAATGATGCAATGACATGAAATGATCTACTCATCGAGACGAACACTTTGGTATGCTACACGCCCGAAACGGAGCCACGGGTGCAAAGTTATGGCATGATGAAGATGCAACAAAACTATTGGCAGGGAAATGACTTAGGGGATTTCGGGGGAGAGGAGAAGTCAACCGTCGGTGGATCTGAGATCCGGCTGGGCGGATCGAGGCTCGCCGGCCGGAGCGGCGGCTCGCCGGAGAAGGAGGAAAGGCGGCGGGCGGACGAGGCCGGGGTTGATAGGCGAGATCGCCTTTTGCCAATGATCTTGAAAGGACCCACATATCTAGGGGCAAGATTCCTTTGATACCGGGTTTACGAGTGCCTTTCATTGGAGAGAGGCGAGGTAGACATGGTCTCCGATTTCAAAAGCCACATCACGGTGCTTGTCATCATAATAGTTCTTCTCGCGCAATTGCGCGGCTTTGAGATTCTCACGAATGACTTTGCACATTTCTTCGCTTCAGGATCAAGTCGCTGCCAAGAAGTTGGCGCTCACCGTCTCGCACTAATTGAGAGGAGTACGGCACTTTCTCGCCATAGAGAATTTCGAATGGGGCCTTGCCCAACTCGCTTGGAAACTGTTGTTGTAGGAGAACTCGGCATATGGAAGACAATCTTCCCATTTCATACGAAATAAATGACACAAGCCCTGAGCATATCTTCAAGGATTTGATTGACTCGCCGACTTGGCCACTTGTTTGAGGATGGAAAGCTGTCTTTGAAACGAATGTTGGTGCCTATGGCCTTCTAAAAGAATCCCAAAACTTGGAGGTAAAGATGCTGCCACGTGTCTCAAGAGATCACTTGTGGAATGCCGTGCAAGGAGACAATCCCGAGGTGTATAGCTCGCCAACCGAGCTGCTGTGATGGATTCTTTGATAGGAAGAAAATGAGCCACTTTAGTAAGCTTGTCAATGACAACAAAGATAGCATCATTTCCATGCTTGGACTTTGGAAATCCAGTCAATAAGTCCATTTCGATATGATCAAACTTCCATTCGGAATAGCAAGAGGTTGGAGGAGACCAGCTGGTCGTTGGTGTTCTGCTTTCACTCTTCCGCAGACATCACATTCATTCATGAATTGAGCAATTTCTCGCTTCATTTGAGTCCACCAATATGACTGCTTGAGGTCATGGTACATCTTCGTACTTCCGGATGAATGGATAGAAGGAAATGTGTGCCTCGCTCATAATGACTTTACGAGATCACCCTTAGGAACCACAACCCGTCCTCGAAGAAAAGAGTATCTTTGTCATCAATGTGGAAGCACTTGTACTTGGAAATGCCCTTGTCGATACCACGCTTCACCTTTTTCACCATGGTATCCAGGAGTTGAGCCTCACGAATTTGATCTTCCAAAGTAGGAGAGACTATGAGGTTGGCAAGAAAGCCTTGAGGAACAACTTGAAGATTCAGCTTGCGGAAAGCTTCACAGAGATCCGTTGGAAGGGCTTGAGGATTAAGCTGTTGCAGATAAGCCTTCCTGCTCAAAGCATCTGCAATCACATTGGCCTGCCTTGAGTATATTCAATACTTGGGTTGTACTCTTGAATCATTTCGACCCATCGAGTTTGCCACGAGGTTGAGGTTGGGTTGAGTGAAGATATACTTGAGACTCTTGTGATCGGTGAAAATGTCCACTTTCCTTCCCAACAAGAGATGTCTCCATGTTATCAATGCATGGACAACTGCCGCCAACTCAAGATCGTGAGTGGGGTAGTTCTTTTCGTTGAGCTTCGGTGACGAGAGGTATAGGCCACAACTCTCTTCTCTTGCATTAACACAGCACCGAGACCTTGAAGAGAAGCATCATAGAAAACTTCAATGGCTTGGATTCATCGAGGGAGTCAAGACAGAGCTGTGACGAGTTTTCTTTGAGGGTGTTGAAAGCAACGCCACACTCAAGAGACCGACATACTTCACATGCTTCGGAGGAGGTTGGAAAGAGGCTTTGCAATCTTAGAAAAATTCTCAACGAATCTTCGCAATAGCTTGTAAGTCCAAGAAAACTCATGGAGCTACTTGACACTCGAGGAGGTTCCCAATTCACAACTGCGCAGACACCTTCTCGGGATTAACAGCGATGCCCTTGGCGGAGATGATGTGACCAAGATAAAGCACTTCATCAAGCCAAAATTCACATTTGGAAAACTTCAGATAGAATTGATGCTCTCGAGCTTGTCTAGCACCAATCGCAAATGTTTGGCATGATCCTTCTTATTCTTGGAGAAGACCAAAATATCATCAAGATAGACCAAGACGAATTCATTGGTGTAGGGGTTGAAGATGAAGTTCATCATTCGAGAGAATGTTGGAGGAGCATTGACAAGGCGAAAGACATGACAGATATTCATAAGAACCAAAGCTTGTTCTGAATGCTGTCTTGGGAATATCTTGTTCACGAATGCGAATTTGATGATAACCCATATGAAGGTCAAGCTTGGAGAACACTTTAGCACCTTTGAGTTGCTCGAAAAGCTCATTGATGTTGGGAAGTGGATACTTGTTCTTGATTGTCTTCTTATTCAATGGACGGTAATCGACGCACAGTCGGTCCGTGCCATCCTTCTTCTGGACAAAAAGAACCCAGACGCTCTTGTTCATTGAGCTGCTTCTTCAATTCCTTCAGCTCATTAGGTCCAAGCTTGTATGGACGCTTGCAAACGGGTTCAGTGCCAGGCTCAAGATCGATAACGAATTCAACTAGCCGGTGAGGAGGCATTCTCGAAGCTCTTCCGAAAGACATCTTGGTACTCACAAACGATGGAATCGAGAGATAGCATCAATTCGCCCTTCTCATTGAGAGAAAACAATCGAATGGTTTCATCACGAGCGCATAGATGATCACATCATAGAAGAGTGAGTCAATTGAATTTCGCAGCACAATCAAGCTGAGCTTTGTGCTGAAAGCCATCCATCCCAAGAATTAGATCAATATCCGAGTCACCAAGGACAATTGGTTTAGCCAGAAATCTATAGTCGCCCATCTTGATAGAGACATCGAGCAATCAAACTAGAAGTCATAAGCTTTCGGGAGAAACAACTTGCATAACTTTGGACAAAATCTCTCGTGTCAACATTGTGCTTCGATGCAAAAGGATATGACATGAAAGAATGCGATGCACCAAAGATCAAATAAGACTTTTGCAGGAATATCATTAGCGAGAGATTACCCATTATCACATCGAAGAAACCTCTCGCTTGAGCTGCATTCATCATGTTCACCTTGCAGACTTGGGATTATGCTTGACCTTTGCATTGCTGGAAGATTTCACAGGAGGAGGAGGCGGAAGGCGCCTTTGGTTGAAGACTTGTTCGCATAGTGACCTTTCTGCTGAAATTTGTTGCAAGTCACCTCACGAGAGCGGACGGTGATAAGGAGCATTAGACCTTGGAGCTTGAGAATTAGACTTGTTACGATAGCCAGGGTTGGGTGGGTGGGAAGATCCACGACCACCCGAGTTCTTCTCGAGATAAGGTGACGAAACGGAGGAGGAGGAAGGTAGAACTTTGCTGCTTAGCTGCCACTTGAGAGGAAGAAGAAGACTGAACTGCATCCTCGATTCTCTTCTTAGAAGCCTCACATTTGAGCTGGGCAGCTTCTTGCTTCATGCCATGTTGTAGAATTCATCATACTTTTACGGCTCAAAAAGCACGAGAGCTAATTGCAGATCTTCTCTGAGACCACCTCTGAATTGATAGATCATACTCTTTTCATCGTGGACGTCTTGCTTAGTGAAGCAAGCGAGTTTCGAACTGGATATTGTATTGATACACGACATGTTGCCTTGCTTGAGATTGCGAACTCCTCACGCTTGCTCTCAACAACACTTTTCGAATGTGGTGAGCTTTGAAGTCTCGGCGAACTCATCCTGTAATGGCACGACCTCCTCTGGAATCTTTGTATTGCTGGTACCACTCAAGCAGCTTGGTTCTTGAGTTGAAACGAAGCAAACTTGACAAAGTCCTCAGTGTCCGACATTGCTACATTCAAAATGTTTGCAGATGTCCACAAGCCAATCGTCGGCGTCTGTGGCCTCGGCTACGTAAGTGAAAGACTTCGGCTGATTAGCGAGGAACTGATTGAGGTAGCAAAGTGCGGCTGGTTGTTGCCTTGGCCTTGATTTCCTTGATTGCCTTGCCCTTGAGTACGCTCTTGCAAGAGTTGCAAAATCATCTGAGCATTGGCATTGGTGGCTGCCATGATAGCTTGCCATGCCTCCGGAGGCGGAGGTGGAGGTGGAGGGTTGACCGACTCCCATCATTGCGATCCGGATTCAGTGACGTTGGCGGAGCCATCCTGAAGAGGGTGACATCTGTTAGCACTTTGATAGACAGATAGACAAGTTGAATCAACGGATAGGAATTGCAACATATAGTCTTCACAATAAACATTCGAACAAGGATGAGCGAATGAATTCCAAAAGCTAACATCACACGTCCATTAAAGTAAGAAGCCACTTGATTAAGGGTTGATGAAAAAAATAACAAGGTACGACTGGAACAAATAAGTGGTAAGGATTACCCAATCACAAACCAAATATCTCAAGGGAAGAAATGCTAGAGCTACTTGAATCCCACCTATAAACTCCTGAAACTTTCTGGTTATGCAATCTGGTGTTGGGGATACAGGGGACACAAAATATATCACCCAAACTAACAATACCTAGATCCAGCTGTATCCATCCGTCAACACATAACCAAGAAACCTTCGAAATCGTGTACCTCGACCTTGAAAAGCATCCGTTATATGAGTCATGGCAATACTCGAGCTCGCCCGAAGATCGGGTTATCGGGTTATCTCACCAACAACTGTACAAAAGAGATTTCGATGTCGGTAAATCTCGGTATTCGAACGCAACGATAAAATTGTGACGACAACACCTCGGAGCTCAACTCCCGGGACACCGCCACAACCCCTAAATGTCGAGGCACCAAGAACAATGTTCTCGCCACAAAACCATCGAACGATTCCAAGATACCCGCGTGATCCTAAATTTTTTAGTGAAATTTGAGGAGAGGAGAGTCAAAACTTCTACGTCGGGAGACCTCACCAGAGCGGCGAAAGGACTGGGAGTAAAAGAATCCTACTCTCGATATATATAATCCTAAGACTCAAAACATTTTTGTTCTAGACTCAACAACGCCACCAACTTGTAACGCCCTCGATGCGGCTATATCTCCCACGTGTCGAAGCTAACGCGACTTAGAGGCATAACCGCATTGAAAGCAATGTCGCAAGTGAGGTAATCTTCACACAACCCATGTAATACATAAGGAAAGAGATACATAGTTGGCTTACGGTTGCCACTTCACACAATACATAAATAAACATCCATCATCAGATTACACTCAAGGTCCGACTATGGAACCAAAATAAAAGAAGACTACCCCAATTCTACACAGATCCCGATCGTCCCAAGCTGAGCTCCACTACTGATCATCGGGAAAAGACACATAACGACCACGTTCCTCGTCGAACTCCCACTTGAGCTCGGTTCGTCACACCCTGCACCGCATCGTCGGCACCTGCAACTCTTTTGGTAGAATCTGTGAGTCACGGGACTCAGCAATCTCACACCAGCGAGATCAAGACTATTTAAGCTTATAGGAAGGACAGAGTTGTGAGGTGGAGCTGCAGCAAGTGACTAGCATATATGGTGGCTACATTTGCAAAAGAGAGCGAGAAGAGAAGCAAGGCACGGTCGTGAAGCTAGTAGCGATCAAGAAGTGATCCTGAACTACTTACGTCAAACATAACTCCAACACCTTGTTCACTTCCCGGACTCCGCCGAGAAGAGACCATCACGGTTACACACGCGGTTGATGTGTTTTAATCAATGTCAACTTCGGGTTTTCTACAACCGGACATTAACAAATTCCCATCTGCCTCATAACCGCAGGCACGGCTTTGAAAGATAATACCTGCAGGGTGTCCCAACAGCCCATCATAAGCTCTCACGGTCAATGAAGGATATTCCTTCTGGGAAGACCCGATCAGTCTCGGAATCCCGGACTACAAGACATTTCGATAGCAATAAAACAAGACCAAAAGCCGCCCGATTGTGCCGACAAATCCCGATAGGAGCTGCACATATCTCGTTCTCGGGCACATCCGGATGAGACATCCTCTGAGTAAAACCAAGCCTCGAGTTTCCCGTGGTGGCCCATGATCTGCTCCTTTGGGGCCAGCACTCGAAGGAGCACTGGTCGGGGGGGGTTGTTAAATAAAGATGACCCTCGGGCTCGCGAAAACCGGGGAAAAGGCTTAGGTGGCAAATGGTAAAACCAAAGTTGGGCCTTCTGAGGAGTCTTATTCAAAGCAAACTGTCAAGGGGTCCCATAAATCACCCAACCGTGTAAGGAACGCGAAATCAAGGAACATAACACCGGTATGACGGAAACTAGGGTGGCAAGAGTGGAACAAAACACCAGGCATAAGGCCGAGTCTTCCACCCTTTACCAAGTATATAGATGCATTAATTATAGCAGATATATTGTGATATCCCCAACAAGTAAACATGTTCCAACAAGGAACAACATCTCCATGTTCCAACAAGGAACAAACTTCATCTTCACCTGCAACTAGCAACGCTATAAGAGGTCTAAGCAAAGCGGTAACATAGCCAAACAACGGTTTGCTAGGAAAGGATGGTTAGGGGCTTGACATGGCAATATGGGTGGCATGATATAGCAAGTGATAGGCATCGTAGCATAGGCATAGCAAAAGAGCGAGCATCTAGCAAGCAAAGATAGAAGTGATTTCGAGGGTATGGTCATCTTGCACGCAAAGTTCTCGAGTTGTCGAAAGCTTGATCCTAAAGCGTTCTCAACAGGTTCCTCGTTCACGTACTCGTCTCCCGGCTCTACCCAAAGCAAGAACACAAACAATGGAACCACAATAAATCACGGTGCAATGCACAAGCAACATGATGCAATACATGGCATGATATGCGAGATGTGATATGCAATGCGTATGCATGCTCCGGATCGAACATGATGAACCAGGCATCAACTTGGCAAACCAAGTATGCCGCTGGAAAGGTGAGATGATTTCGGTTGAAATCGATATAAAGATCACCGGAATCGGATGCACGGTTTGCAAATGACAAGCAAAACAAGAATGACACAAATCTGCCATTAACAACATGATACCACTTAGCAAGCAACAAGAAATTAAGCTACTGCACCCAAACGTAACAACAAAGCATATGGCAGTGATCTACATAAGATGCTTGACAAAAGATGAACACTGAGCTATGGCTAAATCACACCATAACAGGTCCAAACAAGCATGGCAAAAGTGCAAAATATATCAGCTTCACAGACTTGGTGAAAAACTGAACATGGCAGAATCAGCATCAGGAAGCAATGTTCAAAGCAAGCAAACAACATGCTACAGGAACTTATAATAGCAAAACAAGGCATGGAATGAATCTACTCCAAGCATAGAACAAAAGTCCCTTACTGACAATGAGCCAAAATGGATCAGAAAATGCAATAGCACCCACGTAAACATAGCAAGTTTAGCTATGATTCAGCAAACAGGGCATGATATTGACAGAATTATGTAGGCATCTTCACGAGCTCGATGCACTCACTACAGAGCATTTCATGTTAAACTAAGCATACATACATCAAGAAGACATGGCATAGAAGCTATAAATGGCAAGAACAACATCATAGCATACACGGATCAACTACAACAACCTTGGCAAAATTGAATAACATGTAAACAATCTGCCAGGAAACATTTTATAGCAAAAGTAGAGCTCGATTGACTCAAGCTATGGCACTCCATAATTGCAAACAAAGGGCATGGATGGATAGAGCATAACCATATGTTCAAAACATCCTTACTGAAGTATCTCAAATTATGCATGGATCTCTCGGTAGCATCAAGTTAACATGGCATAAAAATATCAGCAAAACAGGGGCTGAAATCAGCAACATCATGAAGCCTAGTTTGCATGCTTGTGCTAGTCACCACAGAGATCACAAAAATACATGGCATACACCTCTGTAAAGATGGCATGTCATATTACAAAACACATGTAGGACTCCAGTTCATAGGGTGCACACATCAATCATGGCAAAATGACAAAGTGCATGTTACTGTTAAGAAGCGAAACTAAGATCACATAGCCCTCTTCTAACAGAATTTCGGGCATCAAGATGTGCTCAACTGAAAATGATGCAATGACATGAAATGATCTACTCATCGAGACGAACACTTTGGTATGCTACACGCCCGAAACGGAGCCACGGGTGCAAAGTTATGGCATGATGAAGATGCAACAAAACTATTGGCAGGGAAATGACTTAGGGGATTTCGGGGGAGAGGAGAAGTCAACCGTCGGTGGATCTGAGATCCGGCTGGGCGGATCGAGGCTCAGCGGGCCAGCGGCTGACTCGCCGGAGAAGGAGGAAGGCGGGCGGCGGATGACGCGGCCGGAGCCGGCCGGGCCTGGCCGGGGCGGCGACGGGCGCAGCGGCGGGCGACGGCGGCGATCATGGAGGCGGATGAGTGTCACATCCAGATAGACCATGCATTAGGGTGTGCATCATGTTTAAATTTCATTTGAATTTGAAATGGGAAGGCAGAAACCCTGAACACCCCCTTAAAACAACTAGGGTTTACTAAAATTTATTTCAATGAATCCAAATGCCCTTCAAAATGCTCATCCTCTTTGTTTGGGTTCGAACCCATGTCAAAGGAGGTGGAACATTTCTAGGTCATCTAAGGGTTCTAGAATTAATTCACAAGTTTTTGAAATGAGCATTTCAAATTATGAAAAATATTTTAAATGTTCAAAAATTGCCAAACCAGAATGTTTCATGTTGGGAATATTCCAACAAGTGACCAGGAGCATTTTGGTGATTTTTAAAATAGTTTTGGTATTTTTAAAAACCCCAACAAAGTTACAGAAAATAGAAAAAGCTTAAAAAAGGAAAAACGCTTACCTGTCGCCCGTGACCGGCCCACCTGCCGGCCCAGCCCAGCAGCCGCGCCAGCGAGCTGCTTGGCTCGGCCAGACAGCAGCTGGTGTGCCGCCGGCGAGCGCAGGGCGCGCCACGCAGCTGGCCGCCGCCCTGCCTCACCCCTTCGCCGCTTCGCCGCCCTGGACGACCTCCGCGTCGTCGCCCGACCCCCTGTGACACCCCATTCTCCCCAGCCTCCTCTCTCGCTCTCCCCAAACTGGCCGACGCCATCGCCGACGCGCCACCGCCGACGCCGTGCTCCCCGCCATCCATGCTCCTCCCCACCATGTCCAGCAGCTCCGCCGCACTCCACTACCCCTAGCTAGCCGAGTCCCACTCGCTCTAAGCACCCCGAGGCCACTACACCGACCTCGACCGAGCTCGAAGCCGCCGGAGATCCCCATCGCCGCCGCCGCCGCATCAGACCGCCCCGACCCCGACGAGGTTTCTACGGTTCACTTTGTGAGCTGGCTACTCCCCGCCCTCTCCGCTTCTTCCTCTTGCACCACAACGAAGCGCACGCCGATCACCCGAACGCATCATGCCATGGAGCTCGTGCCGACGAGGCTCCGCCACCCAACGGCCACGCCACCCTGTCCATCGTGACTCACCGAGTTGCGCTGGGCCTAACTATGCACTTTCGCGCCCGCCGAGCCCTCTAACAACAAACCCGACATCACCCGAGCCCGGCCGCCTCGACTCGTCGCCCGGCGCCCACTCCGCCACCCCTAACCTAATCGACCCCACCAAACACCGCGGCTCACCTCCAGCTCCACGTAGATGCTCCTCGCGCCCCATTTGAGGCCGGAGAGTGCAAAGCACTTTGTTCGCCAGGCTGCTCGCGGCTGGCTAGACGCCATGAGTTGACCATCGACCTCGACCAGTGGGCCCCTGATCGCCTCGAGTCTATGACAGGTGGACCCCCTGTTAACTAATTAGGATTAGTTCTAATTAATTTAATTAGTTAAACTAACTCGACATGCGGGTCCCACTGGTCAGTTTGACCTGGACGACCCTGCTGACCCTGACGTCACGCTGACCTCATGTCGACGATTAATTCAAATTCTGGATTTATTTTATATAATAAATTCCAGAATATAATTCAAATTTCAAATGCTTATAACTTTTTATCTATAACTCCAAATGCAAAGATTTATATATGAAAATTATCAGAAAAATACACTCTATCCATTGGTACAGGTTTCATGCATGTTAAAACAAGTTAACTATGCTGAATAACCAGAATAAGAATTGCACCATTAGGACTAACTCAATGAACTATCATTTGAATCTTTGATTCAAATGAGTTCATCCCCTATTCTTTCAACTTGCATTAGGCCAACACACATCCATATTGCCATGTCATAGCATGCATCATATTGTTGCATATTGTCTTGTGTGTTTATTTGGTGTGCTTTCATGATAGGTTCGCCTCAAGATAACCTCGACTACCCATCCAAGGGCAGTTCTACCCAGTTCCATCAGCAAGCAATTCATTGATCATTCCGATACAAACCCATGTTCTCGCTTCGCTCTCGTTTCGCATTAAGACAACGCGATTCAACTGTTGTGTGCTGCGGTAGTTGAACCCACTTCCTTTGCATGACTGTCATTGCCACAAGAATTAGATGAAACCCACTAGTATGTGTAGGAGTTGATTGAGCCATGTTTGTGATTCCTACCATGCTATGCTTGCTATGCTTAGAGTTGTGTCAGTCGGCTCATCGGGATGATGAACCTGGAGTGAAAGGTTGTGTTGGTTCGAGAGTGAAAGTGTTGAACACGATTTGGTAAAGGTATCGATGAGAGGCCATGTAGGAGTACATGGTGGGTTGTTTCATTGAGGCCGCACTTAAGAACTGAGATCTGTGTTTGTGATCCATGAACTAGCTACTACCACGCATTGGGCCCGAAACCAATGGACCCTCTCGACTTCTTAACCACCCCTGCTCATAGTCCGGAGTTGCAAGTAGTTTCGTGTTTGTAGCATCTTGGGGCCGCACGCAACGCTGACCTTAGGGGTGGGTTGTGTTGCGGTAGGCACCGGGTCTGTGTACCGAAAGTGCCCGCTTGGTATCTCGGGAACCCCGCACACATCGCTCGGGCTGTATGGGAAACCTCGGCCGACTCCTGCGGATGGAACCCGAATAGGCGATAAACCTGGACTAGGGACTTGAGTGTTTAGGTAGGCTGTGGCCGACACCCACGCTGGGCTTCCGCTGAAGGTTGCGAGTACATGTCGTGTAAACGATTTATAAGTGGTGAGAGCGTGTGAAGAAGTATACCCTGCAGGGTTAAATATGATCTATTCAATAGCCGTGTCCACGGAGAAGGACTTCGGGTTACCTATATCAGTTCATAGACAAGTAAATGGATACTACTAAAAGCCTCAAGATAAGTGTGAGTATCGTGGATGGCCCTCTCGGGATGACGAGAGAGGATCCACGGTGGAGTATTGTGATGGTGATTAGTGGACTCGTGCACGACAAATGCTTTACAAAGTGTGTCACGAGGATAGCTTAGCCAAGAGTCAAAGATGGCTTGCTGCAAATAACTCCACCTCCTTCCTTGAGAATGTGCATGTATGATAGGATTACGTGGTAAGACTTGCTGAGTACCTTTGTACTCATGTTTGCTTAATCAATGTTTTTCAGAGGACTATACTACCCCTCCGACGGATTCTATGTAGATGTTGACTTGACGAGTGAGCTAGCCACCGGTGGCGATCTAAGACTTGTGAAGGGCCATTGTAGATAGAAAGGCTCCAACAAGCTTTCTTTCTTTCTAGAGTCAGACTCAGACTACTTTGCTTCCGCATGTGCTTGTATGATTGTATGACTTGAGTGTTGGGTCATGTGACCCTACCTGTATGACTATGTTATGTATGGCTCCTGAGCCTCTTAAATAAAGTACTTGAGTTGTAGAGTTTTGTTGTGATGCCTTGTTGTATTTACTCATATCGGGCATAATGCGTGTATGATTGAAATGCTTGGTATGAGTGGGATCCGACAATCTAGTTGTTTATCCTTGGCAGCCTCTCATATGGGGAAATGTAGTCTCGTGCTTCTGAGCGATAGTAGTCCGCTACAGCCCGGTTCACCGGAGTCCTGCTAGCCCAAAGACTACCGCTTGGACACTTGACTGGCGGCATGTGATTCATTTCGTTCCTATGTCTGTCCTTCGGGAAATGTCACGCGGTGATACTGAGTCCTGCCTAGCCTGCTACAGCCGGGATACCGGAGTCCTCATAGCCCAGGTGCTACAGCCCGAGTTCATACGCTGATGACCGACATGCTCAAGTGTTTCATGTATGCCTGTCCCCATAGGTTAGTGCCGCTTTGGGTTCACGACTAGCCATGTCGGCCCGGTTCTTTGTCATGTGGATGCTAGCGACACTATCATATACGTGAGCCAAAAGACGCAAACGGTCCGGGCCATGGTAAGGCGACACCGTGGGAATACCGTGCGTGAGGCCGCAAAGTGATATGAGGTGTTACCGGCTAGGTCGATGTGACTTGGAATCGGGTCCCGACAGCATTGGCATCGAGCAGGGCTGCTGTAGGTTCGCTAAGCCAAACTGGTCAAGTTGAGTCTAGAAATGCTTTAGTTATATGTAGGGAATTGATTGTGGAGGAACGTAAGGCTCTTTTACTCCTTTACATTATGCCCTCGATCCGAGTCATCCTCTTCTCATTCGACGTGGGTTTAGGATTAGGCTCTCTTCTCTCTATCAGGTTCACGTGTTACTAATCCGTAGTAACTTATAGGATTGTTGGTTACATCCTCAGTTAAGTGCTACTAAATTTTAGTATGCTATCATTTGAACCGAACCTTGATATGATGTTGTTGAGTGGATTTGCAATCTGATTTTAATGTCTCAAATCTGATTTTGAGCATTTACGATGTTATGCTGCCCGATTTTCCTAGAAATTTAATGCCTTTGCATTGTGGCTGTACTTTCAGATGGCCACCTGCTCCCGTAACCAAGTGGTTCGCCTCGACTCGTTGCATTGATGTGTGCGGTCACACGGCCATGTTGGTTAGGGTGATGATTGAGGCTGGTTATCGATGGTATCCTGAATATACCGCCGAGGAGCAGTTTAGGATTTCAATCAAAGCCAATATCTATGCACGGTTCGGATTTATCCATCTTATCCCGGAGCTATCGAGCCACTTCATTGTTCTTATGGGCTCGAATCACTATTGGAATGTCTGCACAAGATGCAGCCTATTCCATGATGACTATTATTCGAGCGTAACTGCGCTTTCTGAGCAACACCGATTTCCGCTTATATGCCAAAGATCCTTCCCGGGCGCATGGCTACCTTCGTGGTTTGTACAGCGATGCATCCCATGAGGACTCACCTTCGCACTACTACTGAGTTGTTGGAGGACAAGGACCGTGAGAACCGGGCCTTGCGTAATGGAGCTTTTAATGCCCGCTCGACCACCGGGCTACTCGACTAGGTTTGCACCTGCCGTGCAAGCCGGATGTATGGACATGAGAGACTTGTACCCGCAAGGGCGAGTCTGCCGGACTTCATGGAGTGGCGTGAGGTTGGAGGCATCACTCCTCCTCGTGGGCCTCTCGCCACACTGCTTGTTGGTCCACGGCCACATCCGAGTCCTTATGGTCCACAGCCCCACAGATTGTCTGCTTCCGGACGATCATGTTCCACTTCCGTGTCCTGGGTGGTGACTTCTATGAGGACTACTATGGAGCTGCCTCGAGATAGTAGTAGTATTCCTAGTATGGTACTAGTTGTGTTTCCACCGCCCTGCGTGACTCGTGGAATACGACTTAGTGTGTATCATTCCTAAGTGTAGAAAATAATGTATAGGAGTTGGAATGCTTCGATGAGATGTAACGCCTTTCCTTATAGTTGTACTCCGTCAGCTTGTACTAAACTATGAATGGTGTGTATGACCGATGGTATATATATATATATGGCAGTTTTATATTACCATGTCATACGGATGAACATCTTTGCATTCCATGCTGTCCATTACCTTCCGCACTTCCTTGTTAAATTCTGCCATCCTGGTTTAAACCTTTGCTTTGTCTCCCGTGATGGTCAACACTGCAACACTCCTGCTGTTCCAGAGCAGGAGAAGCCATGCAGCCGAAATGTGAATCTGCCGCAACCGCCATCTTTGGCCGAGGTGATGCTGGAAGCAGAACGCAATAAGCGCGAAACCAACCGCTTATTGGAGCGGATTGAACAAAACACAGCACGCCAGCCAAGAAACGATATGGTTTCACTCAATGATTTCGTCAAGCTATATCCTCCAAAATTCAAATGTTCCGTCGAGCCTCTCGACGCAGATGATTGGCTCCGCAAAGATCCACCACAAGCTGCGCTCCGCCAACGTGGCTGAGGCCGACAAGGTTACCTTTGCCGCCTATCATCTTGAAGGCCCTGCCAGTCTCTGGTGGGAAAATTATGAGGCTATGCGTCCGGCTGGACAAGTTACAACTTGGGATGAATTCAGTGCCGCCTTCCGTGAGCACCATATTCCAGAAGGTCTTATGGACCGCAAACGTGAGGAATTCTGCAGTTTCACCCAAGGTAGGTGACAAAGGATGCCTACAGCCATGAATTTGGGAGGTTAGCACGTTATGCTCCCAAGAAGTTTCTACCGATGCTAAGAAGCGGCGAGGTTCCGTAAGGGACTTAGCCCTCGAGCTACGCCGAGATCTCCGTCTGCATGAGTGTACCTCTTTCCGGTTAGTCAATAAGGCTATCGGCCAAATCGGGCAGACTGATTTTGAGGCTTCACGCAAGCACATCCGTGATTCTGGATCGTCATCCGGCTCTGGATCCCAGAAGCGCCGGGTTTGGGTTCCAAATACTGCTCTACCACCTAGGTACACCCCGAGGCCATCCTTCGAGGCGCCTCGCCCCAACCAGCCGTATTTTCCACCCAAGACTTATGGAGGTCCAACTGCTAGTGCTGCTCCACGGCCAAATGTGATCACTTGCTTCAAGTGTGGAGAGACGGGCCACTATATCCGAGAGTGTCCCCAGAACAACCCCAATCAAGCTGGAAAGTCATTGGCGCGGCAAGCCAGCAGGAAAGATGCCCTATGCCAAACCAGTTGGCACCGCCGTGGCCATGTCAACTATGTCTCGCCAAGAAACCTATGAGGATCCCAACGCCGCCCTCGATACGCTTCTTGTTAATTGCCATCCGCAATCTGTTTTTTGATATTGGAGCATCTCATTCATTTATTTCGAGAGCTATGCTCGATTGCACAACACCACATTCTGTGACATGCCTACCTCCATGGAAATTAAACTCCTGGTTCTAGATGGCAAACCTCTAGAATAAGTCATGGGAATGAAATTTTGTCGACAGATTAGTCTTTCTTGCATCTCTAATAGCTCTTAAGTCCTCGGACATAAACATCATCTTGGGTATGGACCGGATGTCAGCCCATTACGCTAAGATTGATTGCTCTACTAGAACTGTTCAACTTATTTCCATCCTTCGGCAAAACAGTAAATGTTTTAACCCGAGTGTCTAAGCGCCACTTTACTCCTTAAATGCCAACCCTCTTCCGGACCTCAAGATATTCCGTAGTCCGTGATTTCCGGATGTCTTTCGAGGAACTGCCAGTGTTCCACCGACAGGATGTCGAGTTCGTGATAGATCTTATTCCGGAACCGCCCCAATCTCTAGGAGACCTTATAAGATGGCACCCTAGAACTAGCTGAACTTAAGAAACAACTCGATGAGTCCTTGCAAAAGGGTTTCATCCGTCCTAGTTCATCTCCATGGGCTTGCCCGTCCTCTTCGTCAAGAAGAAGGATGGTACGGATCGGATGGTTGTAGATTACCGACCGTCAATTTGGTCACTATCAAAAACAAGTATCCGCCCTCAGATCAACGACCTGTATGATCAGCTCGCTGGATCCTCATCTTTTTCAAGATGGATTTGAGGTTGGGCTACCATCAAATCAAAATCAAGAACGGGACATTCCTAAACGGCCTTTGTCACTCGTTATGGCCAATACGAGTACACCGTCATGTCCTTCGGATTAACCAATGCTCCAGCCACTTTCTCTCGGTTAATGAACTCAATCTTCATGGAATATTTGGATAAATTTGTCGTGGTATACCTCGATGATATACTCATCTACTCCAAGAATGAGGAAGAACATGCCAACACCTAAGGCTAGTATTGATGAAACTTCGAGAGCACCGCCTTTATGCCAAATTCTCTAAATGTGAATTCTGGTTACCGTAAGTGACCTATCTAGGACATGTAATCTCGGTAAGGGTATTGCTGTCAATCCCGAAGCGAGTTCAAGCCGCCCTGATTGGACTCCACCTGAATCGGTCAAGCAAGTTCGAGTTTCTCGGTTTAGCGAGCTATTGCCGCCGCTTCATCGAGAATTTCTAAAGTTGCTAAACCTCTAACCGAACTCCTCAAGAAAGATAAGAAGTTCGAATGGACGCCACAAAGGCGAGATCAGCTTTCAGAACTGAAAAGACGCTCGACATCTGCTCCCGCATTTGTTCCACCAGATTTCTAAGGACTTTATTATCTATTATGACGCCTCGCGACAAGGACTAGGTTGCATACTCATGCAAGATCGTCATGTGATTGCCTACGATCTCGACGATAAGGCCCACATGAGGATAACTACCCACACACGATCTAGAGCTTGCAGCAAAGGGTTCATGCACTCAAAACCTGGCGACATTACCTTTTGGGTAATCGCTATAAATCTACACCGATCACCAAAGTCTGAAATACATCTTCACCCAACCGGATTTGAATCTCGTGCAAAGACGTTGGGTCGAGTTGATTACAGATTTCGACTTAGGAATATCCTACACCCTGTGCAAAGCTAATGTCATGGCTGACGACTAAGTCGCAAATCTTATTGTAACAATCTGATGTTACAACAAAGTCAACCAATTCTCCACGAGGAATTTCGTAAGCTTAATCTTCACATTGTTCCTCGAGGATTCCTTTCCACCCCGGTGGCTAAACCTACCTTACGGATCAGATCATCAAAGCACGAAGGTAGATCCGGAATCTCCCGATCAGGAGAAACATCAAGAAAGGAGTCGCAGATTGTTTCTCCATTGATGAACAAGGTGTCGTGTTCTTTGGAGACCGCCTAGTGGTTCCCAAGGTGCGCAACCCGAGGCGATTGATCCTTAAGGAAGCTCATGACTCTCCTCTCACCATTCATCCCGGTAGTACTAAAATGTATCAAGATCTACGCCGAGGTTTTGGTGGACTAGGATGAAGAGAGAAATCGCTCAATACATTGCTAATTGCGACGTCTGTCGTCGAAGTTAAAGCAGAGCATCAACGGCCTCCTGGTACCCTTCAACCTTTGGAAATTCCTGAATGGAAATGGGATAAAATCGGTATGGACTTCATTACCGGGTTTCCAGACCAAGAGAGGGAATAACGCTATCTTCGTTGTTGTTGATCGCCTTCCAAAGTAGGCCACTTCCTACCCGTTCATGAGAGTATAACCGCTAGCCAGCTAGCTGATTTGTACATCTCTAATAGTGTCTCTTCATGGTGTTCCATTAGAGATTAACTCAGACCGTGGTAGTCTCTTCACCTCCCGATTTTGGGAAAGTTTCCAAAACGCTATGGGAACTCGCTCTCCTTTAGCACCGCTTCCATCCCCAATCAAGTGGTCAAGTAGAACGAGTCAATCAAATCCTAGAGGATATGCTTCGGCTTGTCATCTCTTTCGCATGAATTGGGAAAATGCCTTCCATTCGCCGAAGTTCGCTTATAACAATAGTTATCAAGCCAGCTTGGGCAAAGCCCTTTCAAGTTCTTTATGGACGAAAATGTCGAACGCCTCTTAATCTGGTCGAAACCGGGAGAGACAACTCTTTGGCCCGGACATGATTCAGAAGCGTAAGAGCAGGTTCGCTATTCGTGAGAAATTGAAAACAGCCCAATCTCGTCAAAAGAGCCAATATGACCGCAAGCATAAGTCTATGACTTATGAAATTGGCGAGAAGGCTTACCTTCGGGTTACTCCTTTGAAGGGAACCCATCGATTCGTATCAAAGGCAAGTTGGCTCCTCGTTACATTGGACCCTTTCGCATTCTTGCCAAACGAGGGAAGTTGCCTACCAATTGAACTACCTCCGCATCTTCCAAGGTCCATGATGTCTTCCACGCTTCCCAACTCAGCGTTGCTTCTCGGATCCTATCCGTGGAGTGGACCACTAAACGCTTGATCTCCAAGATAACCTCACCTATCGAGAATATCCCGCTCAGATCCTCGATCAAGCCGAGCGTACCACTCGACGCCGGAATATCAAGTTTCTAAAGGTTCAATGGTCAAACCATTCCGAGCAAGAAGCAACTTGGGAAAGGGAGGATCGCTTCGACTTGAGTATCCCACCTTTTCGAATAGATCCTAAATCTGGGACGAGATTCTTTTGAGTGGGGGTGAGTTGTCACATCCCGGATAGACCATGCATTAGGGTGTGCATCATGTTTAAATTTCATTTGAATTTGAAATGGGGAAGGCAGAAACCCCGTAACACCCCCTTAAAACAACTAGGGTTTACTAAAATTTATTTCAATGAATCCAAATGCCCTTCAAAATGTTCATCCTCTTTGTTTGGGTTGAGAACCCATGTCAAAGGAGGTGGAACATTTTCTAGGTCATCTAAGGGTTCTAGAATTAATTCACAAGTTTTGAAATGAGCATTTCAAATTATGAAAATATTTTAAATGTTCAAAATTGCCAAACCAAAATGTTTCATGTTGGGAATATTCCAACAAGTGACCAGGAGCATTTTGGTGATTTTAAAATAGTTTTGGTATTTTTAAAACCCCAACAAAGTTACGTAAAATAGAAAAAGCTTAAAAAGGAAAACGCCACTGTCGCCTCGTGATCGCCCACCTGCCTGCCCAGCCCAAGCAGCCGCTGCCAGCGAGCTGCTTGGCTCGCCAGCAGTAGTCTGGTGTCGGCCGGCGAGCGCAGGGCGCGCCACGCAGCCGCCGCCCCGCCTCACCCCTTCGCTCGCCGCCCTGGACGACCTCCGCGTCGTCGCCCCGACCCCCAGGACACCCCATTCTCCCCGCCTCCTCTCTCTCGCTCTCCCCCAACCTGGCCGACGCCATCGCCGACGCGCCACCGCCGACGCCGTGCTCCCCGCCATCCATGCTCCTCCCCACCATGTCCAGCAGCTCCGCCAAGACTCCACTACCCCTAGCTAGCCGAGTCCCACTCGCCTAAGCACCCCGAGGCCACTACACCGAGCTCAAGCCGCCGGAGATCCCCATCGCCGCCGCCGCAGATCGACCGCCCCGACCCCGACGAGGTCTCTACGGGTTCACTGTGAGCTGGCTACTCCCCCGCCCTCTCCGCTCTCTTCCTCTTGCACCACAACGAGCGACGCCGATCACCCGAACGCACGCGGCCGCGGAGCTCGTCGCCGACGAGCTCCGGCCACCCAACGGCCACGCCACCTGTCCATCGCACTCACCGAGTTGCGCTGGGCCTAACTATGCACTTTCGCGCCGCCGAGCCCTCTAACAACAAACCCGACATCACCCGAGCCCGGCCGCCGCTCGACTTGTCGCCGGGCGCCCACTCCGCCACCCCTAACCCAACCGACCCCACCAAACACCGCGGCTCACCTCCAGCTCCACGAGATGCTCCTCAGCGCCCCATTTGAGGCCGGAGAGTGCAAAAGCACTTTGTTCATGGCTGGCTGGCCTCGCCAAGGCTAGACGCCGGCGAGTTGACCATCGACCTCGACCGTGGGCCCCTGACTGCTTCTGAGTCAATGACAGTGGACCCCTGTTAACTAATTAGGATTAGTTCTAATTAATTTAATTAGTTAAACTAACCTCGACATGCGGGTCCCACTGGTCAGTTTGACCTGGACGACCCGCTGACCCCTCGACGCCACGCTGACCTCATGCCGACGCATTAATTCAAATTCTGGATTTATTTTATATAATAAATTCAGAATATAATTCAAATTTCAAATGCTTATAACTTTTATCTATAACTCCAAATGCAAAGATTTATATATGAAAAATTATCAGAAAAATACACTCTATCCATTGGTACAGGTTTCATGCATGTTAAAACAAGTTAACTATGCTGAATAACCAGAATAAGAATTGCACCATTAGGACTAACTCAATGAGCTATCATTTGAATCTTTGATTCAAATGAGTTCATCCCCATTCTTTCATCTTGCATTAGGCCAACACACATCCATATTGCCATGTCATAGCATGCATCATATTGTTGCATATTGTCTTGTGTGTTTATTTGGTGTGCTTTCATGATAGGTTCTGCCTCAAGATAACCTCGACTACCCATCCGAAGGGCAGTTCTCACCCCAGCCCATCAGCAAGCAATTCATTGATCATTCCGATACAAACCCATGTTCTCGCTTCGCTCTCGCATCGTGCATTAAGACAACGCGATTCAACTGTTGTGTGCTGCGGTAGTTGAACCCACTTCCTTTGCATGACTGTCATTGCCACAAGAATTAGATGAAACCCACTAGTATGTGTAGGAGTTGATTGAGCCATGTTTGTGATTCCTACCATGCTATGCTTGCTATGCTTAGAGTTGTGTCAGTCGGCTCATCGGGATGATGAACCTGGAGTGAAAGGTTGTGTTGGTTCGAGAGTGAAAGTGTTGAACACGATTTGGTAAAGGTATCGATGAGAGGCCATGTAGGAGTACATGGTGGGTTGTTTCATTGAGGCCGAACTTAAGAACTGAGATCTGTGTTTGTGATCCATGAACTAGCTACTACCACGCATTGGGCCCGAAACCAATGGACCCTCTCGCTTCTTAACCACCCCTGTTCATAGTCCGGAGTTGCAAGTAGTTTCGTGTTTGTAGCATGTGGGGCCACACGCAACGCTGACCTTAGGGGTGGGTTGTGTTGCGGTAGGCACTGTGGGTCTGTGTACCGAAAGTGCCCGCTTGGTATCTCGGGAACCCCGCACACATCGCTCGGGCTGTATGGGAAACCTCGGCCGACTCCTGCGGATGGAACCCGAATAGGCGATAAACCCTGGACTAGGGACTTGAGTGTTTAGGTAGGCTGTGGCCGACACCCACGCTGGGCTTCCGCTGAAGGTTGCCGAGTACATGTCGTGTAAACGATTTATAAGTGGTGAGAGCGTGTGAAGAAGTATACCCTGCGCAGGTTAAATATGATCTATTGAATAGCCGTGTCCACGGAGAAGGACTTCGGGTTACCTATATCAGTTCATAGACAAGTAAATGGATACTACTAAAAGCCTCAAGATAAGTGTGAGTATCGTGGATGGCCCTCTCGGGATGACGAGAGGATCCACGGTGGAGTATTGTGATGGTGATTAGTGGACTCGTGTACGACAAATGCTTTACAAAGTGTGTCACGTAGGATAGCTTAGCCAAGAGTCAAAGCTGGCTTGCTGCAAATAACTCCACCTCCTTCCTTGAGAATGTGCATGTATGATAGGATTCTGTGGTAAGACTTGCTGAGTACCTTTGTACTCATGTTTGCTTAATTAATGTTTTTCAGAGGACTATACTACCCCCTCCGACGGATTCTATGTAGATGTTGACTTCGACGAGTGAGCTAGCCACCCAGGTGGCGATCTAAGACTTGTGAAGGGCCATTGTAGATAGAAAGGCTCCAACAAGCTTTCTTTCTTTCTAGAGTCTGTACTCAGACTACTTTGCTTCCGCATGTGCTTGTATGATTGTATGACTTGAGTGTTGGGTCATGTGACCCCACCTGTATGACTATGTTATGTATGGCTCCTGAGCCTCTTAAATAAAGTACTTGAGTTGTAGAGTTTTGTTGTGATGCCTTGTTGTATTTACTCATATCGGGCATAATGCGTGTATGATTGAAATGCTTGGTATGAGTGGGATCCGACAATCTAGTTGTTTATCCTTGGCAGCCTCTCATATGGGGAAATGTAGTCTCGTGCTTCGAGCGATAGTAGTCCGCCATGCCGGTTCACCGGAGTCCTGCTAGCCCAAGACTACCGCTTGGACACTTGATGGCGGCATGTGATTCATTTCGTTCCTATGTCTGTGTCCTTCGGGAAATGTCACGCGGTGATACTTGAGTCCTGCCTAGCCTGCTACAGCCGGGATACCGGAGTCCTGTTAGCCCAATGCTACAGCCCGAGTTCATACGCTGATGACCGACATGCTCAAGTGTTTCATGTATGCTGTCCCCATAGGTTAGTGCCGCTTTGGGTTCACGATTAGCCATGTCGGCCCGGTTCTTTGTCATGTGGATGCTAGCGACACTATCATATACGTGAGCCAAAAGACGCAAACGGTCCCGGGCCATGGTAAGGCGACACCGTGGGAATACCGTGCGTGAGGCCGCAAAGTGATATGAGGTGTTACCGCTAGGTCGATGTGACTTGGAATCGGGTCCCGACACGGAGGCCGAGGCGGGACCGTGGCGCTGGCAGCGGTGGCGGCGGCGAATGGCCGGCGGGCGGCCGAGGCGGCGGAGCGAGCGGCGGGGTCATGGCGGCTGGCGGGCCGGGCTGGCAGAGCAGGGCGTTGGCCGGGAGGGCCTCATGGGCGCTGGCAGGCGGCGCTGGCCGAGGGGGCCTCCCGTGGGCCCCCTGGGGGCGGGCGGCGGCGGCGATGTGGGCGCGCCCTGTTGGCCGCTGGCGGTGGGCGGACGTGTCCAGCCCGGTCCGGATGCGTCCGTCGGCGCGGAGAGGGATTTCGTCTTGGGTTTCGTCCAGAATTTCGGGGAAGGGGTCTATATATAGAGGTAGAGGGAGCTAGGAGTGTCTAAATGAGGTGCGGTTTTCGCCCACACGATCGTGATCCGACGACGGAGAGCATGGAAGTGACTTAGATGGGTTATTGGGCTGTTTTGGAGGGGTGTTGGGCTGCAACTTAAAATAGGCCTTTTGAGAGAGTGCGGTTAACCGCTGAGTACCAAACGAGCTCCAAATGACCAAACTTGACAGTGGTTCACGGTGGTGTACCATGGCCACTTGGCAAACCTCGGTCCATTCCGAGAATGTTTAGTACCCGCTCACGGAAAAATGTAAAAGGGGACGCCGGGGGAATAGGAGTGCCGGATTGCAAAACGGACAACGGGGAAAATGCTCGGTTGCATGAGACGAACACGTATGCGAATGAGATGCACATGATGACATGATATGAAATACATGACATGGACAAAATGCAAAAAGAAAGACAAAAACCCAACCATGGAGGGAATATCATATCACAATGCCGAAAATGGCAAGAGTTGGAGTTACAAATATGGAAAGTTACATCCGGGGTGTTACACAGTACCCCCGGAGCCTCCCGAGGCTCCAGGGCCTGGGGGCTCGTGAGGATCGGCTTCCGCAGCCCACCGAGTCTGCTACATCAACACCCTTTTCGCCTTCAACGTCATCAGGTGACATCTTTCAAGTTTCATTTCCAGCTGGGAGCGCCCCCCAGGGCTGCATTATTCCCAGGCCGCGTGGGTCCGTCCCTGCGGCGTGTATCCCTTTTATATCATGTTCCTAGCTTACTCTGTTGGGGGCGCCCCTCGGGCTGCATCATCCCCAAGTCGCTCGGGCCAGACCCAGCGGCATGTATCACTTTTGCGTTTTTTCGGGCCGTGCGCTCGACCCACCATGCTTGTTATTTGGTGCCAATCCACGGCACCTATTCTTCTCCATATCGACCACTTGCACGTTAAAGTGGGGGTACCTGAGCATGGCGACTCAGGGCTCTTACTGGCCCTCCAGCCCTCACCCTTTGGCCTTGTCCACGGCATCGCGACCTGGCATACCAGCGACGGCTGAGACTAGCTCGAGGGCCGGGACCCGAGGACGTAGAGCGCCGGCATCTAACCAAACTTGCAGGAACACATCACAAGATAAGGCCCAGTGCCAGGCGCAACCCGCCTTGCGGTAGGGCCCCGTGAGTCCCGCGCTGGCTCACGGGTCCCCAGATACACCTCGCCAGGCCCTACCGTGCCAGCCACATGTCAGGGTGGGGCTGTACACGCCCCGGGGGCTCCTCCCGGAGGGGAGCCCCCTCCCACGCACCAGTGGAAGCACCATGCTCCGCGCTGGCTGACAACACTGCCGAGGAGCGGCTATGCCCGTACACATACGGAAGCGCTATGCTCCGTGCTGGTGATAAACAACTGAGGGTGGCCCCCGGGCTGCATCAACCTCAGGGAGCCCAGAGCTCAGTGTTCGGCCTCATCGCAACGCCTCTCCTCGGGAGTGCCACGCGAGGGGGCTGGGCACGGGGGCTGCGCCTGGGTCACGCCCAGACGCACGCCACCCAGCCAGGCCCCCCGGGCCTAGTTCGTCGCACGTCTCTCCCCGAGCGGAGCCAAGGTACGAAGGCCGTTTGAACGTCAAGGGGGACTCCTGAGCATCGTGACTCAGGAGCCTAACTGGTTGCGTAGCCCCTCACTCCTTAGTTCGGAAAGGCTAACGGCGGTTGAGGTATGCACGGGGCCGGGCTCTGCAGACGTAGAACGGTAGATCCACCCACATCTCACCTCCCTACTTGCTGTTCAGGCGCTAAGGGGACTCCGAGCATCGCGACTCAGAGACTAACTTGTCACGTAGCCCCTCACTCCTTGGTCCCGCCCCTGGTTTCCGGTCGGGCTTACGGCGGCTGAGGTATCTTGGGGCCGGCTCTGCCGCGAGAACACAAGCAAGTAGGAAGGAAAAGCGCAAATTTCAAGGAATTCAAAAGCAAATATTACAGTCCATACTGTTATCACAACACCAAATGCAAGTTTAAACGCCTCCCCGAGGCATGATACATGTGCAGGAATTAAAAGCAGAGCAGGAGCAACAACGGAGTCACTTGTTGGTGGTGGAGCTGCGCGGAGCAGGCTCGCCTTGTGAAGCCATACGGTCGGCAGCGCCCCGCCTCGGCTTGGTGCTGAAGGCCCGGAACTTCCCCAGCAGAGCCTCCGCACGACCCTTCACGGCCTCAGCAGCGGCAGCGGCAAGCTCGCCGCTTGCTGGCTCCAGCAGGCTGTCGAGGTCGACGTTGGGATCGTGAAGGTAGATGTGGGTAAGGACCCGCGTCAGCGCTGCAGAAGACAAGACACGTGCCTCGGCCTCAGCCGTAGGGCCAAGGCCAAGGGTGACATCTTCGAGAGCGCGAACCAGGAAGGGAAGCAGCTTGGCGGGGCCGTCCTCGGCGCCGGCCAGCGGGCTCTCCAGGCCGCTGTCATAAAGCGTCCTCAGCAAGGTGCGAGCCTTCACCTCCATCTCCGTGAAGGCCACGCGATCCTCGACAAGGACCCACGCCTTGCCGTCCAGCTCGACCTTCCTCGCCTCCAGCTCTTGCTCCACCGCCCCTAGGCGGTCTCGGCGCTTCTTGAGCTTGGCGTCCCGGTCCTTGACGGCCGCCTCGCGAGCTTTCATGTCCTCCTCCTGCCCTTGGCAAAGACGGGCCTCCTTCACGAGCTGGTCCCGCAGGTCCTACAGCTCGCTCTCCAGCGCCTTGCAGCGGCCTAGGACGTCGACCACCTCCCCCAAGGCGGCGTCGCGAGCAGCCTTCGCCTCAAGGACGACCTACTTCTCCTCGTCGCAAGCCGTCGAGGCCTGGACCAGCGCCGCCCGAATCGAAGCGTCGGAGCGAATCCAGCAAGAAGCCAGCTCCAAGCGCCCGGCCACTAAACGAGGGTCGGCGCCCAGAAGATCCTGCCGCAACCGGTCCAGCTCGGCAGCAGCACGATCCAGAACGGAGGAGGGGTCGGAGAAACGACAGTCGATGGAGTAGGAGGAGAAGGCGGCAGCATGACCATAGTATCCTGAGGTGGAGCCTGCTGCGCCCCAACGGCTGTGGTGGCGGCATCAGGCAAGGGCACCTCGGGAGTTGCTTGGGTCGTGGGGGCTGAGCTCGCCCCAGCCGGCTCAGCCAGGCCTCGCAAGGACGACCGGGCAGGAGAAGCCTGCGCCTTGCGGTCACCTTCTCTCGCGGGCAAAGGCGCTGCCCCGGATGGAACCTCAGGAGCTCCCTTCGGCTTCTTCGCCGCGGGCGCCATCCTAGCCAAGAAGTGCAGACGTCAAGCTTCAGCAACAGAACAAGAAATAAGACAGGGATCAAGCACTTCCAGGTCGTCGCTCGCGAGCTCGAGAAACCTTCGCCCATACTTGAAGCCCGAGAGCCGACTGCAAGGATCAGCCTCAAGGAGCTCAGGAGCAGAAGGCGCTCCTGCGGATCGCTTTGGGGCCGGAGCAGACCCGTGGGGGATCAGCCCGGTCCTGTCCTTCTTCGGGATCGGGGGCAAGCTCCCGCCGCCCTGCTCGTCATCATCCTCGTCGTCATCGCTCAGAGAGAGGCAGAGAGTGCGGGACCTGCGCCGAGGGAGAGGAGCCCTCGGCTCTCCATCAGACGCCTCGGAGTCAGGCCCTTTTTCCCACTCCCTTTCTTTCTTCTCTTCGCTGGAGTCGTCGGAGGACACGTCCACCGGGTCCTCGGGAGCCGCCGCGGGCACGGGCCCGTCCCTGTTGAAGACGGGCATGGACTCCACTACCTGCTCCTAGTCGTCGCGGAGGAACAGGGGCATAGGAGCACCCTCCAACCTTGCCACGTCGCCCCCAACCAGAGATTGGAGGACCACGGCCAGGTCTTCGTCGGCCAGGACCGCAGGGCTCGGGTGAGGCCTCCACATCGGAAGTGAGTACTGACAAAGCGGAGCCAGCTGGTGCTCCAGGAATTCCCTCAGCAGCGATGCGCCAGTCAGCTTCGCCGCCGCCATGTTGGCCGGCCTCAGATCCGCGTCCATCCTCTCCAACACCATCTTCGCGCGGTGGTCCACGAGCTCCACTCGAGACCAATCATCGGAGTTCGTGGGGTGCTCCGTGGGCAGGATCAGCCGAGGGTGGATGCACCCAGCATCTACCAAGACCCACTTACTCTTGAAGCCCTCAATCCTCTTCCCGGGGTTCGAAATGGCTATGGAGCTACCGTACGCGACAAAGCTCGCACACGCAGAGATGGGACCACGAGAGGTCCGGAGGGAGATGTAGCGGCGCAGCAAGGCCACTGAGGGCTGCACCCCTACGTGAGCTTCACAGTAGTAGGCGAAGATTGCCAGAAGAAGGACAGAGTTGGGGTGGAGATGCAGAGATTTTAGCTTGTAATGGCGGAGGACAGAGAAGAAGAACTCAGAGAAGGGAGGCACCAGACCGGCAACAATGGCGCTTACAAAGAGCGGATAGAAGTTGCTCCCTTGGTCCTCAGGGAGGGCAGAGCCGGCCTTGAACACCTTCGCCCCGTCGATGCCCTGCGCCGCCGCCATCTGGCGCACCCGCGCAAGGCTCGCCTCCGACACGTTCGGTGAGTCCAAGGCCGGCAAATACCAAGCTCCGGCCGGGGCCTGGCGAGGCGCCATGTCTTGCTAGGGCACGCGGTCGGAGTAGATCTGAAGATTTCGGAGGCAGGAAGGAGAGGCGCAAGAAAGGGGATCTAAGCAGCAACCGGAGAAAGGAAAATAAGAAAATCCTAGACAAATTCCGCTCCTTTATCAACTCGCGCGGTTGCTGAGGCACCCACGTCCAATCAACCGCCACGCGGCACCCAAGGCCGCAGGCTGTTAGGGCCCACGGCGCTTCGCACTTGCCCTTTCGCCTCTCTGCTCGGCCAAGTCCGGGCGCGCCTTGGGCCCGGGGGCTACTGTCGGCGTTCTGGGAACGGGGTCCCTGACTTGCTCGCTGCATGCCTGCGGCGTGGCTCAAAGGGGCCCCAACATGGCCCATCTTCATCAACACAAGCTCAAGACCCTCGCGAGGGGCCAAGCCTCGCGGGGTGGACGACAAGGAGCTTCCTCAGGCACGGCCTCGTCAGGCTGGCTCGTGAGGAGGCAGAGAGATCAAGGCGGGGTACCTCACAAGGTGCCCATGACGCAAGCCATGACGACCAAGGGCGCCAGGCGGGCGCCACCACGCCAAAGATGTCCTCCTTTCCTCTTTGGTGCAAAGGAGCAAGTGCAAAGTAGAGCATCAAGCAAAGGCATCCATTTCGGTGCAACAAGACCAAGACCAGCCCAACGGCAGGAAGGAAGTCATTGTGGAGCCCAAGCAGGCGTCACCACCAGAGCCTTTGACAGGCGAGGACCAAGTTTAGTCAGGATAGGTGTACCAGATGTTCCCCTTCAAAATGGCCAATTGTTGGCGCCCTTCCCGCTCAATATTTGGGGAGAGGCCCAGGGCCTTTGCCTATAAATAGGACTAGCCGCCCACAGGGTAGAGACATCTAGAATCCAGGAGCTAGAACCAAGACAGAGGCATCTGGAATCCAGAGAGAGAGAGAAGGGCGACTGGACTCCTCCTAGCAGTTCATCGCCTCACCCAAGAACAGACCCTCGCGAGGCTGTTCTTCCTTGTATTGTTCATCACCATCAGCCCAAGAGGCAATCCACCACACCACAAACTAGAGTAGGGTATTACACCACAATGGTGGCCCGAACTAGTATAAACCCTATGTCTCTTGTGCTGTTCTTTCCATAGATTAGATCCTAGCGAGGCGGCGGGGTGCAGGTAGGTAGAGGGCGAGATATCCGCGCACACCCCAGTGTTCGAACCTCAAGGGTCTGCCGGAACCCGAAATCCGACAGACAACCTCGTAATACTTCCGAGAAGATATTCGGAAAATCACGAACCACCGGTATGTTACTAAGCTCGAGAACAACTTTGCTTTTCAGGGCAAGATGATATGATCAAAAGACTGAGGGATTGACACAATCCAAACTCATTGATCGAAGAGTGCACCAGAAATAAGGACTAGGTAGCACGATCAATCGTAGGATGATGATTTAATAACCAACACGCTAAGAATGAGACTATTGTCCATTAACTACCAAGCAACGAGGTTGCTAGGAGTATCGATTTCACACATCACAGTTCACTTGTCAGCATTCCAGTTACAATAACCCGGGAAGGAGGAATGAATAATGATAGCGAGAAATATCACTACGTCAAGAATTCATGAGAAATGGTGCAATCCTCATGACAATCCTGACATAAAGGGGTAGTACTCCGAGGTAGAACAGAATCAAAAGCTGGATTGGCATTTGATTTGCGGATTACAACTGCTTTGACCCAATCCTAGAAATGGATGAGGTACTGGAGTTTGTTTCTCCTAGTCATCCTGAATAGAATGGCTTGACGGACCACAAGAGTAATAGGCATCGATGCACACGGTTGCACAACTACTCCTGTCTTTCAATTGATAGACGAGGGTCAGAAGACAACTAAAGAGGGACAACTCAAAGGAACATATGGTTTTCTGAGTTGTGGATGCATAGATTAGTATGTCGAACAAAGTTCAACAAGTTTCTTCCAGGTAATCCATGTAGAGAGGTAGGACTGGCAGAGTATCAACATAAAATCGAGAACTCGTCATGAGCACTCTGGTTGTGATCTTTTGGTCCAACAAATATCTGCCGTAAGTGGTTCATAGTATTTGGAAGAAGGAAATACCACGGACCTCGCGGACTAATGCAAAGGTTACTAATTTCCTAAAGGAACTAGCAAACACTATCAACCTGAGGTAAGTGGGGTGAATTCGGGTTCAAAAACCAGAAGTAGAATACCTACTAACTAAATGGCATCACAGGATGCTTTCGAGAATAATGGCCAGAATCATCACACCGGGAACACAAAACATGGCTAGATTACTAGGTGACTCCCTAAAACACCTAGGTTCATAATAATAGCTCCAACATATATGTCGGGGGAGTGGAGTACCTCAACACACTAATTTGTGTGATTAATCTGGCCTAAATGAACATTAGAAACGGAGAGAAGGGATTTGCAAATGCATCAGACTATTTAGAAATCTGGGATGACTCGGACAGCATAACGGCTGTAAATGCTCAAAATAATTTGAGACATCCTGCAAGATAGTGGCATGACCACTCAACATCACAATATCATGGTTCTAAGACCAGCTATGAACATACGGAAGTAGTAAAAACTGAACTGAGATTTGCAATTATCAATTCTATAAATCTATGGATTAGTAACACGTCATCCTGATAGATAGATGAGAGGTCCTAGTTCTTAATCCCCGTAGAAGAGAAGAGGATGACTCAGATCAGATGGCCATGAGGTATAAGGAGTAAAAAGAGCCTTATGTTCCCTTCCACAATCAATTCCCTTACATAACTAAAGCATTTCTAGACACAACTTCGACCGGTTTGGCTTGGTAATCCTACAGGCAGTCAGGCTCTGATACCAAAGCTGTCAGGACCCCGATTCCAAGTCACATTGATCTAGCCGGTAACACCTCATATCACTTTGCGGCCTCACGCATGGTACTCCCACGGGTGTCGTCTTACCATGGTCCGGAACCGTTTGCGCCTTTTGGCTCACGTATATGATAGTGTCGCTAGCATCCATATGACAGAGAACCCGGGCCGACATGACTAGTTGTGAACCCAAAGTGGCACAACTTATAGGGATAGGTATACATGAATCAACATCGAGCATGTCGGTCAGCAGCGTGTGAATTCAGGCTGTAGCACTGGGCTAACAGGACTCCGGGAATCCGGGCTGTAGCAGGCTAGGTAGGACTCCGGATGTCACCGCGTGACATTTCCCTGAAGGGACAGACACAGGAACAAAGTGACTCACATGCCGGCCAGTCAAGTGTTCCGGAGCAGTAGTGCTGGCCTAGTAAGACTACGGTGAACCGGCCGGGCTGTAGCGGACTACTATGGCTCATGGAAGCACAAGACTACATTTCCCGATAAGAGAGGCTACCAAGGATAAACAACTAGGTTGTCGGATCCCACACATACCAAGCATTTCAATCATACACACAATATGCTTGATATGTGCAAATACAACATGGCATCACAACAAGACTTTATGACTCAGAGTATTTATTCATTAGGCTCCGAGGAGCGAGATATTACAAACATGGGTCTCATGACCCAACATTCAGAGCATACAAATCAAAGCACATGCGGAAGCTTAACATGTCTGAGTACAGACATCTACAAATGAAAAAGGCTGAGAAGCCTGACTATCTACAAGATCCTTCCGAGGGCACAAGATCGTAGATGGGGTAACAAGCTAAATGTCGAAGTCCACACGAAACTACTAGCGAGGCTGACGTCTCTCTGCAAAACATAAAATAGGCAAACGTGAGTACAAATGTACCCAGCAAGACTTACATCAGAACTAGCTACATATGCATCATTATCAACAAAGGGGGTGGTGGAGTTTGACTGCAGCAAGCCAGCTTTGACTCGGTGGCTATCCTGAACTACCACTGCAAGTAACTCTTTTGAGGTGGCGCACACGAGTCCACATATTCACCATATCAATACACCATTATGGATCCGCTCCCGTCTCCCTACGAGAACGCCATCCATAGCGCTTATCTTGCGAGTTTTAGAGTATCCACTTTCACTTGTCTATGAACTGTACAGGCAACCCAGAAGTCCTTTACCGTGGACGTGGCTATTTGACTAGATCATTTATAACCCTGCAGGGGTGTACTTCTTCACACACGCTCTCGCCACTTACCACCATGTACACGTCGTGTATCTCGGCAACCTTCAAGAAGAAGCCTGGCGAGGGAGTCGGCCACGACCTGACTAACCACACAAGTCTCTAGTCCAGGTTTATCGCCTATTCGGGTTCCATCCATGAGGAGATCCGGCGGGTTTCGCTCACAGCCCCAAACGATGTGTGCAGGGTTCCCGAGACACCAAGCAGGCGCTCGGTACACGGGCCATGGTGTATCTACCGCATCATAGCCCACCCCTAGGGTCGGCGCCACGCACGGCCTCCAACACATATCCTACAAACACGTAAACTAGTTGCAACTCCCGGACATAGGACAGGGGCGGTTAATAAGTCGAGAGAGTCAATTAAGGATCCCAATGTGTGGTAGTAGCTGTTCATGGATCACAAACACAGAACTCAGTTCCTGAGGACGGCTTCAATGAGACAACCCACCATGTACTCCTACATGGCCTCTCACCGCTACCTTTACCAAATCGTGTTCACACACTTAGCTCACACACAGTAGGACATGTTCACACACCTTCGATTCATCCCGGATGAATCAGACCTGACTCAACTCTAAGCAGTAGTAGGCATGACAAACAATCATGAATGAGTAGGCACATCAGGGCTCAAACAACTCCTACTCATGCTAGTGGATTTCATCTATTTACTGTGGCAATGACAGGTCATGCAGAGGATAAAAGGGTTCAGCTACCGCAGCAAACAACAGATGAATCATTGTTGTCCTAATGCAGTAAAAGAGAGCAGGAGCGAGAGAGTGGGATTGTATCAGAATGAGCAAGGGGGTTTTCCTTACCTGGCACTTCTTAAGATAGTATAGTTCTTCATCGGTGTCATCAAACTCATCGTTGAAACCACGTCTATTGAGAGGGGACAAATACCGGCAAACAATAAAGAACACAATCAATGCAATGCACAATATGATGCATGATCATGATGTGTTAATATGATGTGATTTGAGCTAATGCAACTAGCAACAGATTAAATGGAGTTGGTTTGAATCCAAGATTCAAATTCAAACTCCATATGTGATGTTTTAAATGCCCTTCATATGTTTTGTACTAAACAGTAGTCATAATTTGTTCTATCATGCATGAAACTAGTTCATATGGATAGATTGGATTTTTCTGATCATTTTTTATATATAATTTATCTCATTTGGAGTTACGGTTGATTTTATATGATTTTTAGAAGTTTGCATTATTTTCTGAAATTTGCTGAATAAGAATAAATCCAGAAAATAATAAACTGTGTCAGCACTACGTCACTGTGACGTCAGCGGTCAACAGGCGTCGACTAGGTCAAACCTGACCAGTGGGACCCACTGGTCAGTGACCTAGTCAACTAACTAAGTTAGTTAGCCCTAACTAACTAGGCAGGGCCCACTAGTCACTGGCTGTAGTAACTAACCTAACTAGTTAATTAGTGCTAACTAGAGTAATTAGTTGGGCAGGGCCCGCAAGTCAGTGAGAGAGAGGGGGGAGTCAAACCGGGCAGTGGGGTCTACCCACGCAAGTCAACGGGTCAACGGTCGCCGGCGTTTAGCCGCCGGCGAGTCCAGACGCGGCGGTGCGCTGCGGGATTCGCCTACAGGGCGTCGTTTGGCGCGCGAAGCACAGCTACGGGATGCGGACGCTCATCCGCATCCAACCGTGGTGGTGGCGCGGCCGGGAGTGGCCAGAGTGGCGCCGGCGACGAGCTCGGCGGCGGCCGAAGCTCGGTCGAGCTCGGGCTCGTTGCTGCAGTGGCCTAGGCGGGGCGGCGCTAGCACCTACGGCTCCTACGCGATGCGGGGAGTGCAATGGGCATGACGGCCGGACCATTAGATGGCCGGAGACACGTCGGCGGCGAGCATAGGCGGCAGTGCGTGCGGACGAGCTCGAGGCAGCGCGTACAGTGCACGAGAGCGAGAACGAAGAGGGGGAGAAGGGTTAGTGGCTCACTGCGAGTGCAGGGGATCGAACAACGAGCTCGGGGAGGGGCTGGTGACGACGGGAGGTCGCCGGCGATCTCGGTGGCCCGAGGAGGAAGAAGACGTCGGGGACGGCGCTCCGGGGCTCTTCCCGTCGCGTGGCTCGGGGAAGATGGCGTATGGGTCCACGACGGAGCTTGAGGTCACGTCGGAGAGGCACGGGGAAGGCTCAGGGCGCGGCAGCAGTGAGCGGCGACGACGGTGGCTCTCGGGTGCGTGCGAGAGGAGAGCCAGGGAGGGAGAGAAGCTCGGGGAGAGAGTGGAAGGGTCCAGGGGGTCGGGGAGACGACGTGGAGGTCGTCCAGGCGTCCAGGGGCGCGGGCGGCAAGCAGGTGGTGGCCGGGGCTGCGTCGGCGCTCGCCACGCACCTGTTTGTCCTCCTGGCAGAGGAGGAAGAAGACGGTGCTGCCCCTTTGGGCTGGGTTGCTACAGTGTTGGGCCAGGTGGCCTGCATGTACGTCCAGGTGAGTTCTAACCCTTTTCTATTTTTGTTTCTGTTTTCTAATTTGCAGTTTGTTTTTGATCCAGTTTTTAAAAAACCAAATCAATTTTATAAATCCTGAAAATATTCATGAGCACTTTCTGAATTATCTCAGTGGCCCGCAAATACTTCCAACATTATATGAGCATTTAAATTATTTATAGTGTTTAAATTCCCAAAGTCAAATAGTTTAAGATTTAATTCAAAAATCCAGGAATGACCTATAAATATGTTCATCATTTTTGGAAGAGGTTTTCACCTTTATCAGAAATCATGAACATTTCCAAAGGGCATTCCGGGTCATTGAAAAATATTTTATTTGAACCTATCTGAATTTCATTTGGTGCTAGGGTTTACCAATCCCCATTTCAAATTAAAGAAGTAATTTAGACAAGATGCATGGATGCTTGTGCCACTAATTGCAAACAATTCTAGGGCTGTGACAGAGCCCACAATTTTTTTCAGGATTTTTGGAAACGTTCTGGTATTTTTAATAAAGCCCAGAAGTTACAGAGAAATAGAAAAACATTAATAAAAGAGAGAGAGAGAGTCTTACCTGGCGCTCACCTGGCAGCCCACCTGGCCCAACTCCAGCTGGCGGCCCAGCCCACTGGCTTGAAGCGGTTGTCTTCAACCTCTGCCAGTCGGCAGAGGCGTGTCGACAGCGCGCGCGGCCAAGGAGGCCAGCTCCTCCCTGCCTGCATGCCCCTCCCCGACGCGTCTGGACGACGCCACTCAACCCCTGGTCATTCTCCCCTCTCTCCCGTGTCTCTCCCTCGTCTGCCCCTCTTCCCCGAGCACCACCGAGTGGAGCTCGTCACCGTCGACACCATCCACCGCGTCCACCGGGCTCCGCTCGTCCCTCTGCCTGCTCCAACGGATCCGCCTCGACCACCTCTTCCTCCTCGCCAAGCAACGCACCCGCGGAACGACCAAAACGATGCCACCGTCTTCGTTTCCATCACCGGCCGCCGGAGAACCCCCTCGATGCTCCGCTCGCTCCAGTGCCTCCTCGAGCTCACTGAGGCCACCGCCGCACCCGCTGTGAGCTCCTGTGTTGTTTCCCCCTCTCCCCTGGCTCGTTTTCTTCCTCTAACACCGATGCCCGTCGGAGCCGAGAGCACTTCGCCGCCGGCCATGTCGCTGCCGTAGCCGCCGTTGCCTAGAGCTGCAACCGAGCACGCAGCCGTGCTCAGTGCACTCCCAGGACGCCATAGCACCCCTCTGCACCCTCTGCTGTGCTCCCTAACGCCGACCCCGAGCTCGCCCGAGCTCCGGCCGCCGCTGCGAGCTCAACTCCGGCAAGTATAGTGCACCCCGCCCGCTCCTTCCTGCTCCGTTGGATGCGGAAGAGCACGGGCTCCCTCCTGGTGGTCTCCCCGCACCTAAACGCAGCCCCTAGCACCGCCCAGTAGAAGCTCCGCTGCGCGGGATGGTCGCCGCCGGCCAAACTCCGGTGAGCCGACGTGGCTCCGTCATTACGAGCTAACCCAGCTAGCTAAACACCCTACAACCACTGACACCTGGGCCCCGCTGACTAATTAACCCTGGATTAGCTCCTGTTTAGGTTAAACTAACCCTACGGGCCCTACAGGTCAGTTTGACCTGGCCACGTCACACATTGACTGGCCCCACGCGTCAGAATTGACCCAGCTGACGTGGCCGTTGACTGGGCCCACATGTCAGCGACACTAATCAGCCCCAGTCACTGACCAGTGGACCCCACTAGTCAGGTTTGACCTGAACCCGCCCTGTTGAATTGCTGATGTCAGGGTGGTGTCATGCTGACGCAGTATTTGATTTCTGGATTTAAAATAATTCAGAAATTTCAGAAAATATCCAAAACTTCTAAAAATCATATAAAATCAACCGTAACTCCAAATGAAATAAATTATATATGAAAAATTATCAGAAAAATCCAATCTATCCATTTATCCCATTTTCCATGCATGTTTGAGCAACTTATGCCTGCTGATCAGGTCAAATTAAATAAATGGCATTTGAATAATCACATATGGAGTTGAATTTGAATCTTTGGTTCAAACCAACTTCATTTAATCTGGTTACTAGTTGCATTAGCTGAAATCACGTCATATTGCCATGTCACATTCATGCATCATACTGTCGCATTGCATTGATTGTGTTCTTCCTTGTTTGCCGGTGTTTGTCCCCTCTCGATAGACGTGGTTCCGACGATGTGATCGATGACACCGATGAAGATCTATACTATCTTCAGAAGTGCCAGGCAAGCAAAACCCCCTTGTTCATTCCGATACAATCCCACTCTCTCGCTCCTGCTCTCTTTTACTGCATTAGGACAACAACGATTCAACTGTTACATGTTGCGGTAGTTGAACCCCTTTCCTTTGCATGACCTGTCATTGCCACAGTAAATAGATGAAACCCACTAGCATTCATGCTTGTTGTCATGCCTGCTACTGCTTAGAGTTGAGTCAGGTCTGATTCATCGGGGATGAATTGGAGGTGTGTGAACATGTCCTACTGTGTGAGAGCTAAGTGTGTGAACACGATTTGGTAAAGGTAGCGGTGAGAGGCCATGTAGGAGTACATGGTGGCTTGTCTCATTGCAGCCGCCCTCGTGAACTGAGTTCGTGTTTGTGATCCACTAAACAGTTACTACCACACATTGGGCTCAGGCACTCAAGCTCTCTCGACTTATTAATCAACTGGATCTCTGTCCGGGAGTTGCAACTAGTTTTCGTGTTTGTAGATTGTGTTAGTAGTCTACCAAGTGGCACCCGTGCATGTGGGCTTTGATGACTAAACACAGTGGCTCGGTGTACCAAGTGGCACCCGGATGGTGGGCTTGGGAACCCTGCACACATCGTTTGGGGCCGTGAGCGACACCCCGGCCGGATCTCCTTGCAGATGGAACCCGAATAGGCGATAAACCTAGAAGAGAGACTTGTGTGGTTAGTCAGGTCGTGGCCGACACCCTCGCTGGGCTTCTGCTTGAAGGTTGCCGAGTACATGTCGTGTAAACGGTGATAAGTGGTGAGAGCGTGTGTGAAGAAGTACACCCCTGCAGGGTTAACATTGTCTATTCGAATAGCCGTGTCCGCGGTAAAGGACTTCTGGGTAGCCTATAACAGTTCATAGACAAGTGAAAGTGGATACTCTAAAACTCGCAAGATAAGCGTGAGTGCTATGGATGGCGTTCTCGTAGGGAGACGGGAGTGGATCCATAGTGGTGTATTGATATGGTGAATATCTGGACTCTTGTGCGCCACCTCAAATGAGTTACTTGCAGTCGTAGTTCAGGATAGCCACCGAGTCAAAGCTAGCTTGCTGCAGTCAAACTCCACCACCCCCTTTGTTGATACCGATGCATATGTAGTTAGTTCTGATGTAAGTCTTGCTGGGTACATTTGTACTCACGTTTGCTTAATTTATGATTTTGCAAAGAGACTTCAGTCTCGCTAGTAGTTCCACGTGGACTTCGACGTTTAGCTTGTTACCTCAGCTACGATCTTGTACCCTCGGCAGGATCTTGTAGATAGTTAGGCTTCTCAGCCTTTTTCATTTATAGTTGTCTGTACTCAGACATGTTAAGCTTCCGCATGTGTTTGGCTTGTATGCTCTGAATGCTGGGTCGAGAGACCCATGTTGTAATATCTTGCTCCTCGGATCCTATTGAATAAAATACTTTGAGTCGTAGAGTTTTGTTGTGATGCCATGTTGTATTTACACATATCGAGCATATTGTCTGTATGATTGAAATGCTTGGTATGTGTGGGATGCGACAACCTAGTTGTTTATCCTTGGTAGCCTCTCATATGGGGAAATGTAATCTTGTGCTTCCATGAGCCATAGTAGTCCGCTACAGCCCGGTTCACCGGAGTCCTGCTAGCCCAGCACTACTGCTCTGGAACACTTGACTGGCCGGCATGTGTTTCACTTCGTTCCTGTGTCTGTCCCTTCGGGGAAATGTGACGCGGTGACATCCGGAGTCCTGCCTAGCCTGCTACAGCCCGGGTTCCCGGAGTCATTTTAGCCTGCTACAGCCTCGATGCACACGCCGTCAATCGACATGCTCGGTTGATTCATGTATGCCTGTCCCCATGGGTTAGTGCCGCTTTGGGTTCACGACTAGCCATGTCGGCCCGGGTTCTCTGTCATATGGATGCTAGCGACACTGTCACATACGTGAGCCAAAAGGCGCAAACGGTCCCGGGCCATGGTAAGGCGACACCCGTGGGAATACCGTGCGTGAGGCCGCAAAGTGATATGAGGTGTTACCGGCTAGATCGATGTGACTTGGAATCGGGGTCCTGACACAAGGCCACTCCTGAGGAGGTCTTGTGTCGTCCGCCCCGCGAGTCTTGGCCCCTCGCGAGGGTCTTGGATTCCTTGTCGATGAAGATGGGACGTACGGGCCTGCTAGCTTAGCCACGCCGTGGGCCGCAGGCAGGCAAGTCTGGGGACCCCCGTTCCCATAACGCCAACAAAATCTATCGATAGCAGAGTCCACGGTTATGGACACACTCGAAAGTAGGTCACACCATGGGTCAACATTAAATAAATTTTGCACACTAAGTTATGAACTTTGCACTGTTGATGATGGTGGGTAGACCATCTTGATGTTGGAGACCAAGTGTGGGTCGTGGTTGTGATCGCCGGAAAGATCACCGTTGGAGACCAAGTGTTGGTCGTGGTTGTGATCGCCGGAAAGATCACCGTTTGGTTACGAGGTAACCCGATTTAAGACCACGAGGTTGGTCTGTTTGTGATCCAAGAGCGATCACCGTTGGTAAGCAAGTCCGAGGGACTTTTATCACAAGAGCATGATCACAACATGTTGGATATATTGTTGCATCATTAAACAATTTGTTAAATATCATAATATTGTTTGTCATTATGTTTGTGCTTGTTGTGATCTTGCATGTACATTCAATGTACTGACCTGGCGTGTCATGCTAGATTTCAGGAAGGTCTCGTTGGAAAGGAGTACTGTCCGAGTCTAGATCATGTCCACATCGGTGTCCCTGTGCTATGGAGTTCCGCTAAGACGTTGTTCCGCTGATGCGTAGTTGTTATGATCGAGGCCCCTTTATGTTCACTAAATAATGTACATATTGTTCAGCCGCACTGTGTGTGCTGCTTGGCCTCACCACCTGTTGTTATATAAACTATGATCCGCTAGCATAAATAAAGCGGTTGTTTTCTGTACCAAGCTGTTGTGTGTTGCCCCGCGGACCATCTCAATCTCCGCCAGGACTGCGTAATGCCGGGCCACTTGAGCCTCCAAGATGCTCCTCATGAGGCGCTGGCGCGCGCCAGCCGCGTTCGGCAAGCCGTAAGGCATGCAAACGTAGCTGTGGGGTGGACCTTCACAGCGCCCCACGCGTGAGGGCCAGAGGCGCTCCTGAGAGGCGGCTCGGTTGAGCCCTGGTATGTCGATGCAGACACACAGCCCACCATCCTCGCCTGGATGGGGAGCTACGGTGGGTAAGCGGCGGCTGCCACTCATGGCTCTTGACTCCTACAGCTCCTGAATGATCTTGCTGATGAACTCCTGAGGGTTTGGCCCTCCTTGCCACGCTCCTTCCTGAGGGAAACGTGCTTTGAAACACGCCTCCAAGTGGTGCCCAAGCGCCTCCCTCGTGATCTTAGCAAATTTGGTGGCCCTCCGGGAGAGAGCCCCCGAGCCTTGCTCGAGGAGGGAGCCGGGCACGCCTTCCTATGCGACAGAAGGAGGTGCCCCCTGAACAGGCGCGGACCCTGAGGGGCCTGCCTCCTGAGGGGTCGGGCCAGGCGACGTCTTCTTCTTCTTGGGAGCAGCCTCGGGGAGCCTCCCGCTCCTGTGATCTGGGTCTTCAAGTGACGCGGCTTGAAAAGCACGCTCCAGGGAACACACTGCGTCTCTCTCTTCACAAGGCACTGTGATGACTTCGTCGCTTCCTGGCATCTTGAGGACATTGTAGCCGTGATGAGTCACGGCCATGAATTTGGCCAGAGCTAGGTACCCGAAGATGGCATTGTATGACAGGCGAATGTGGGTGACGTCGAAGTCAATGAGCTCAGTGCGGTAGTTGTTGCGCGCCCCGAAGGTGAGAGGAAGGCGGACCTGCCCAATCGGAACCGTGGAGCCATAAGTGACTCCGGAGAAAGGCTTGGTTAGCTGAAGCTGATTATTCGACACTTGGAGATTGTTGAATGTCTCTACGGACAGGACATTGAGCCCTTCTCCGCCATCGATGAGGGTCTTGGTGACTTGCACGTTGCTGATGATTGGGGAACAAAGCATCGGGAGAACTCCGGCTGTGGCTGCGCACTTGAGCTGATCCGCTTAGCTGAACGTGATCGCGCGCGCCGACCACCTGAGAGGGCGCATGGCTTTGAGCCTGGGGAGTACTGCATGCACTTCGCGGGCGAACTGCTTGAAGATGCACTGAGAGGCTGGGGCTTGAGCTCCGCCCAGGATGCAAGCGATCGCGCGCGGCTCTTGGAAGCCCCCAGCCCCCTCACCCTGATGATGGTCTTCATTTCTCCTTGGCTGCAGCGGCAGAGGAGGGAGGCCTGCGTTGCCTTGCGGGCGATCCTCGCGAGGCTGATCCCTCCAGCCTCCCTCGCGAGGCGGGTCCCTCCAACCTCCCTCGCGAGGCTGATCCTGCCAACAGTCCTCGCGAGGTCGGTCACGCCACCCTTGGCGAGGGCCACGGTCTTCCCAGCGTCCTGTGTTTCTTCCTCCTCCTCGGTCGTAGCCTCGATCACTGCGGTTGGGGCGTCGAACGATTTGCCCTTCCCGCACGGCTCTGAGCTCTTGACACTCGTTGGTGTTGTGGGTGTGGAGGTCATGGTACACGCAGTATCGGCTGCCCTTGGAAGACTCGGGCTGATCTCTGCCTCGCTTGGTGTCTGGTTCTGCCGCGAGCACGACAGCCCCCTTGCGCTTCACGTCCTTGACCTTGGGCTTCTTCTCTACTGGGTCGGCAGCCAGCAGCTCGAGGAGGGAAAGGCGTCCTTCCTCGGCCCTGGTGCACTTGGTCGCCAAGTTGAACAGCTCCAGGGATGTGCACTGGTCTTCATGCATCACCAGCTCCTCCTTCATCTTGACGTCATGCACACCGTCGGAGAAGGCTGAGATGATGGCCTCCTCGGTCACCTTGGGAATTTTGAGATGTGCGTTGTTGAAGCGCTGGATGTACTTCTGCAGGGTCTCTCCTGGCTGCTGCTTGATGCGGCGCATGTCGCTCATGGCAGGGGGCCGGTCGCGAGTGCCTTGGAAGTTGGCGATGAAGCGGGTGCGCATCTCGTCCCAGGAAGAGATCGTGCCAGGGGCCAGGTTCAGGAGCCAGGTGCGGGCACCGTCCTTGAGCGCCATGGGAAACCGGTTCGTCATGACCTTTTCGTCCCCGTTGGCAGCTTCGATGCCCAGCTCGTAAAGCTGTAGGAACTCCGCCAGATCGGCCGTGCCGTCGTAGCGAGGAGGCAGGTCTGGCTTGAACTTGCCGGGCCGCGCGACGCTACGTAGTTCGGCGGTGAAGGCGCGGTAGCCTGCAGTGGCCACGGGAGGCCTTTTGTGACGGAGAGCTTGATCTTGCAGGTCCTGCGCTGCCGCTGGGAGCAACGCGGGGTTTTGGCGTGCGGGAACAGGAGCGCGGTCGTGACGGGCCGGTGCAGGGAGCACTCGGGCGGCTTCTTGGGGGCGAGGGACCTCCTGGCAGCTCTGCTCTTGCTGCGCTGGTGCCGGACGGAGCGGGTTCCGCCCAGGGGTCACGCGCCTTGGGGCCAAGGCGCCTTCTTGAGGGGGAGGCGGCTGAGGCGCCCCCGGAGCTTCATCACCTGCGGAAGGAGGGGTGCAGTGCAGTGAGAAGGACGGTGCGGGGGAGCCCCCTGCGGCGCGGACGAGCTCGACGACGCGGTCGAGCCACTCCTCGTAGACGTCATCGACGGGGCGGTAGAGCGGGAGCTCGTTTTTCGCGATGAGCGCGGCTCAAGCCTCCATGGGCGCGCGGTGTGCGCGAGACGAAGAACCAGCTGGGGTGAGCGAAGGAGTAGCGGTGCGGCAGTCTCGCCTCACGGACGGATGCTGGGACGACGCCTGCTGCTCGTTCCCCGTCGGGCCGGTGGCGGCGTTGACGGCAGACGATGGGGAACGGTGGGGGCGGCCGCCGACGGGGGCCGTCTGGGCGACGCGAGTAGAAAGAGCGGCCCCACGCTCGGCGCGGGCTCGACGAGCGTCTGACATGGATGCGAGGGGCGGCGAAGAGCAGGGCGGCGGAAGGCGGATTCCGGTGCACCCCTACCTGGCGCGCCAAATGTCGGATTTCGGGTTTCGGCAGACCCTCTAGGTTCGAACTCTGGGGTGCACGCGGAGATCGCACCTAATACCTACCTACACCTCGTCGCCTCGCAAGGATCTAAACTACACAAAGAGCAACACAAGGGACACAAGGTTTATACTGGTTCGGGCCACCATTGTGGTGTAATACCCTACTCCAGTGTGTGGTGTGGTGGATTGCCTCTGGGGCTGATGATGAACAATACAAGGAAGAACAGCCTCGCGAGGGTCTGTTCTTGGCCGGTGCGATGAACTGCTAGAGGGAGTTCAATCGCTTATCTCTCTCTCTGGATTCAAGATGCTCTCTCAGATGCCCGACCAGATGTCTCTACCCTGTGGGTGGCTAGTCCTATTTATAGGAAGATGCCCTGGGCCTCTTCCAAAATATTGAGCGGGAAGGGCGCCAACAATTGGCCATTTTGAAGGGGAACATATAGTACACTTATCCTGACTAAAGTTGGTCCTCGCCTGCGAAAGGCTCTGACGATGACGCTGGCTTGGGCTCCACGATGACCTCCTTCTTGCCGTTGTGTTGGTCTTGGTCTTGTTGCACCAAAATGGTTGCCTTTGCTTGATAGTCTCGCCTGCGCTTGCCTCCTTTGCACCAAAGAGGAAACGAGGACACTGCTACCTGGCACTACTTTGGCGCCCTTGGTCGTCATGGCTTGCGTCATGGGCACCTCGTGAGGTACCCCGCCTTGATCTCTCTGCCTCCTCGCGAGCCAGCCTGACGAGGCCGTGCCTGAGGAAGCTTCCTGTCATCTGCCCCGCGAGGCTTGGCCCCTAGCGAGAGTCTTGAGCTTGCATTGATGAAGATGGGCCGTACTGGGCCACCCCTTGAGCCACGCCGCAGGCCGCAGGTAGGCAAGTCTGGGTACCCCCGTTCCCAGAACGTCGACAACGACTAAGTCCTCACACTAGGACATCTGATGTGACAATTCCACGACAGTACCCTTCAAGGCCATGTGTGCCTTGTCAAGTATGTCAAACTCCTCCTTGACTCTAGCAAGATCAACCCCAAGTTTGGCCTTCTTGGAATTAAGCACATGAGATACAACAAGAGCATGATCAAGATCTTTCTTTAATTTAGCATGATCATCGTTGTGTGACTCCTCAAGAGCCAAACGATGACCATGCTCTTCCTCAAGCGCATTAGAGAGATCCGATGTATCATCGACATAGTCACGACTATGCCCCTCCATCATAGGGATGGTTTCTTTGTGAGCCTTGATCATGTCATTGGCTTCACCAAGTTGTTCCAAGAGAGCAACAAAGTGCTTCTTGGATTTACCCTTAAGCTTACTCATAAGAGACTCAAATTCATTTTCTTCCTCATTAGACCCCTCACTTTCATCAATGCAATCCATCCAAGAGGGATTAGTAGTGATGGTGGTTTTGGTGTTGGGGTTACCTTGTTGGTGGCTTTGGCCGTGAGGCACTTGGCGGTGATGTTCTCGTTGGGTGAATCGAAGAGGGACACCCGTGGAGTTGTGGCAATGGCAACGGAGGCCATGGCAACCGTCTCACCGTCTTCATCATCATCATCATCCTCATTGTACTCTTCTTGTGCCACCAACCCCTTGGGAGGAGTCTTCTTGGTGAAGTTGTTCTTGTTGGGGAAGGACTTGGCCTTGTCTTCGGATGAGCTTGCCACCATTATCTTCCCTCTTCTCATATGGGCACTCCGCAACAAAGTGGCTCACGTTGCCACAATTATAGCATGTCCTCACACGTTGCTTGCCCTTGGCGCCACTTGAGTTGTTCTTGTTAAAGTTGGGCCTTGAGTTCTTCTTGCTCCAAAATTGCCTTGAAGTGAGAGCCATGTGCTCATGATAAGCATAGTTTGTATCTTTGGTGTTACTCTCCGCTTCTTCCTCTTCATCCTCTTCTTCCACACTAGGCTTGGCCTTCAAAGCAAGGTTGGGCTTCTTTACCCGTTTAGAACGCAACACCGCATTGTCGGCGGTCCTGTCCAAGATTCTCATAGCAACAAACTCATCCAACACTTCACTTGAGGACAAGGTATGAAAGTCCGGCCTTTGACGGATGACGGATGACATGGCCTTATGGTAGGGCATCATGGCCTTGAGAAACTTGCACTTGATCCAATTTTCATCAGTATCCTTGCTCCCATGATCTTGGAGTGAGACTGCAAGAGTGGTTAATGTGACAGCCTGGTTTTTACCCTCTCTTATTGGCTTGATTTTCATTTGATTTTTTTTGAAAACTTGGAGTTCTTGAATCTTTTCATATGGACTTAACACTTGGGCATCCTTGGCTTTCTCCCAAGTGCTACACTTCCCTCCTAAATCATCATTTCACTTCTGATCCACCCCAATATAATCTTTCGAATATTTTTCTTAAATGAAAAATATTCATTTTCTCTAGAAAACCCTAGCCAAATCTGTTTGTTCCAAAGCAACCCTAATTTTTATGGCTCAGAAAATTCTGAGATAATTCACAAATATTCTATGAACCCTAGGGCACCTTCCTGAGCAAAAACATTTCATCACTTTTAGGAATATTTTTGCTACAGAAAATATTTTCTGTTCTAGACAGAAATGGTGATTTCTACAGCAACTACCATTTTACTTGCTCCTTTTGACCTGAACTTTCTTGTGCATATTTACCTTAGTAATTCTAAGCTAGCCTCCAAAGCACAGCTTCAAACTCCCAGCCATTTTACCACAGTAACATCACAAAGTTCTTGACTGTAAACTTACTTGTGTGTGAAAACTTTCATCGCACCTAGATCCAAACCAAATCGTGGTAACACTCAAAACTACCACGAACAACATGCCAGGCATCGAGTTTATGCTTAGATCGACCTGATGTCATAGTTCACGCGGTGACTGCGTTCGTCCAGGGGTGTTGGCATGCGTGTCGGCGTGCTCTGAACGTCGCCGAGCGCTCTGTTCGCACGTGCTCGCTTCCCTCGCCTGCCCGAGCGTGCCAAACCGCGCCACCATCTCCGCCTCAACGTTCTTAACTCCTCCCTGGCACTCGCCGACGCCGGAGCTCGCCGTAGCGAGAACGGGCAAGTTCCGGCCAGCCCAACAGTGTGGAGCGCACTGTGCTAGTCGCTGTCCTCTTGATCCTGTGCTCGTCCCCGTTCGCCCACAGTGGCCGCGTGACCTCTGTCGGATTTCGGGTTCCGGCAGACCCTCTAGGTTCGAACTCTGGGGTGCATGCAGAGATCGCACCTCCAACCTACCTACGCCTCGTCGCCTCGCAAGGATCTAAACTACACGAAGAACAACACAAGGGACACAAGGTTTATAATGGTTCAGGCCACCATTGTGGTGTAATACCCTACTCCATTTTGTGGTGTGGTGGATTGCCTCAGGGGCTGATGATGAACAATACAAAGGGAGAACAGCCTCGCGAGGGGCTGTTCTTGGGCTGGTGCGATGAAATGCTTGGGTGAGTTCGATCGCCTCTCTCTCTCTCTGCTAGGGTTCTCTCAGATTGATCTCTTCCCGATCGATCCTCTCTCTTCATCCATCCCCCTTGCCTTGGTGGTGGCTAGTACTATTTATAGAGGGAGGCACTGGGCCTCTTCCCAAATATTGAGCAGGAAGGGCGCCAACAATTGGCCATTTTGAAGGGGAACATCTATGTCACGCCCAATATGCGACCCTATCCAAAAGGAACTCGAAGGTCCCACCAAGGATAGACCCGCATATTGAAACGCTTTTGCAAGGTGGATATCATTACATCAACATTACATAATAGATGGGGATACATACATAAGGCACAAATGCCACAAGAATACATCAACATCATATACAAGATCAACATCCGACTACGGATGAAACATAAACAGAAGCTCAAACGACATCCACCTCGCTAGCCCGGGCCGCACTGAACCTATCCCCGATCAAGAAGCGGAAGAAGAACTCCAAAACAAGCAAGCATCGCTCTCGCGTCATGAGCATCGCATAACCTGTACCTGCAACTGGTGGTGTAGTAATCTGTGAGCCACGAGGACTCAGCAATCCCATTACCAAGGGTATCAAGACTAGCAAAGCTTAATGGGTAAGGAAGAGGTAAAGTGGTGAGGTTGCAGCAGCGACTAAGCATATATGGTGGCTAACATACGCAAATAAGAGCGAGAAGAGAGCAAGCGGAACGGTTGTGAAGCTAGCAATGATCAAGAAGTGATCCTGAACTCCTACTTACGTCAGACATAACCCAGAAACCGTGTTCTCCTCTCGATCAACCCCGAAAAGAGACACTCACGGTTACGCACACGGTTGGTGTATTTTAGAAGAGTTTACTTCAAGTTTACTACAACCGGATATTAACAAATTCCCATCTGCCACATAACCGTGGGCACGGCTCTCGAAAGTTTATTCCTTGTCCCCGGGAAGACCCGATCAGTCTCGGACTCCCGGCTACAAGACATTTCGACAGCAATAAAACAAGACCAGCAAAGCCGCCCGGATGTGCCGACAAATCCTGATAGGAGCTGCACATATCTCGGTCTCAGGCCACACCGGATGAGCCAGACGTCGGGTTGGCATAGACCCTGGTTGCCCTGGGGGCGCCGGACATCGCTCGGTTTGGGCCAGCACTTAGAGAAGCACCGCCCGGGGGGTAAATAAAGATGACCCTCGAGAGCGCGACTCCTAAGGGAAAAAGGGCTAGGTGAGGCAAATGTAAAACCAAGGTTGGGCCTTGCTGGAGGAGTCTTATTCAAAGCAAACTGTAAAGGGGGTCCCATAAATCACCCGACCGCTTTAGGGACGCAAAATCCAGGAACATAATACCGATATGACGGAAACTAGGGCGGCAAGAGTGGAACAAAACACCAGGCATAAGGCCGAGCCTTCCACCCTTTACCAAGTATATAGATGCATTAATTAAATAAGATATATTGTGATATCCCAACAAGTAAACATATTCCAACAAGGAACAACATCTCCATGTTCCAACAAGGAACAAACTTCATCTTCACCTGCAACTAACAACGCTATAAGAGGGGCTGAGCAAAGCGCTAACATAGCCAAACAACGGTTTGCTAGGAAGGGTAACAAAGGTTAGAGGCTGACATGGCAATTAGGTAGGCTTGAGCAGCAAGTGGTAGGTAGCGCAGCATAGCGAAAGAACGAAGCAACTAGCATAGCAATGATAGTAGTGAGATCTAGGGTAGCAGTCAACTTGCCTGAAATCCCGCTAGGAAGAAGAACGAGTTCATGAAGAAGACGAACGGATGAAGCCGAACCAAGCGTAGACGAACGAATCCTCGCGATCGCAACGAAACAGGAACTAACAAGAAGAAGCACACAAGGGTAAACACACCACACATGAACAAGGCATGATTCACAACAAGCATGATGCATGACAAAGCTGCATGAAGCTACTCATGGCAAGAGACGATGCAAACAAGAGCAACACATCAAAGCAAGTTTAAATGAGGCCGGAAACAACATATAACAATTCCGGTAAGTCCTCATATGCAAATTTCGAAATTGTTCCAGATCTGAATAAACCTTAAGTTCAACTTGTTAAAAAGCAAGTTAAGAGGCACCAAGATGATCTACACGAAATTCTAGTCAAGTTACATATAAAGTTCGTTAGATTCGGAGCTACGGCCTAGAAGATATGAGCAAAACAAGATAAGCATGGCATTGATGCAAAATGCATACAAACATCGAGCAAACACCTCAAAACAAGGATGCAACATGGTAATATGAAACTACATGCAAAACTAAGCAAGTTTCATATAGAGCACACTCAAAACGGAGCAACGGTTCAACACATACACCCTATACAAGTTTAAAGGACAAGTTGTCCAAAACAGCAACTAGGCATATTGCAAGCATCAAAACAACAAGCTACAGCATCTTAACATGATAACAAAAGGCATGGACGTGATGTACAGGTAAAGCATGACAAAACAGGAACACTGAGCTAACTCCAGAAATCACTAGAACATGCTCAAAATGACATGGCAAGATTGCAAATAATAACAGTTTCAGACTTATCAGGAAATAACATTAGGTTGCAATGTTTAGAGCTATCAAACAACATGTTACAGGAACTTATCATGGCAAACAAAGGCATGGAATGATACTACTAAATGCATAGAACAAGAGTCCCTTACTGACCATGAGCCAAAAAGGATCAGAAAATATGATGGCACCCATGTAAACATGGCAAGTTATATTACAGATTCAAACATGGCAGGAACAACAATAAGTAGGCATGTTGGTGAGCTTGAACCACTCACCTCAGAACAATACATGGCATGGAAAGGCAACTCACTGTAAGAAGACATGTTTATGAAGCTAAGAATGGCAAGAACAAGTTCATAGAGTGCATGGATCACTAACAACAATCATGGCAACATTGAACTTAATGTTAACAGGCTGACAGCAACATTATTTAGCAATTTTAGAGCAAGATTACAACAAGGTAAAGCAAGCTATAAATGCAACAAGGGGCATGGATGGATAGAGCATGACATGTGTAACAAAACATCCTTAGTTAACATCTCCAGATTATGCATAGCATGACTTGTAGCAGCAGGTTAACATAGCATCATGATATAGCAGATGCAGACATGCAAAACAGCAACAGCAAGTACCCTACTTAACAAGCTTGATGCACTCACTACACAACTCACAAAAATACATGGCAAGCACCTCTGTAAATATGACATGACATAGATCAAAACTCATGTAGGGCTCAACCTCATAGGATGCACACATCAAATGCAACAAAAATGACAAATCACCAAATTATAACAGTTTCAGCAGATTAACATCATATAGCACTCTTGCAACGAAGATTCAGGCATCCAGATGAACTCAAATTAACATGGCGTAATGGAATGAAATGATGTACTCGTTGAGACAAACAATCTGACATATTACACGCACAAAACGGAGCTACGGATGCAGAGATACAATGCTATGAACATGGCATGATAATAACAACAATCTGGGACTTGGTGAAAACGGGAGCAACCTCGGGTTCGCACGGAAATCGATGCAGGGCCGGAGTTCGCCAGAGAAGTTCGCCGGAGAGGAAGAAGAGGCGGCCGGAGAGGGCGGGGATGCCGGGGATGGACGGATCCGGGCGGCGCTGGCCCGGAACTGGCCGGAGGAGGCGGGCGCTGAACTGCGGCGGCGGCCGGGCGGGAGGCATGGCGCCGCGCGACGATGGCGGGCGGCGCGAGGCGTGGTGGCTGTAGCAGAGCTCTCGCGGCGGGCGCTGCGTGGGCGCTGGCGGCGGGACGGCCGGGCGGCGGCGCGAAGTCGCGGGCGAAGCGGTCATGGAGCGGGCTCGCTGCAGAGGCCGGATCGCTCATGGGCGCGGCGGCGGAGGGACGGCGGCGGACACGCGGCGGACGATGATTGGCTGGGGGGAGCGGGCCGGACATGTCCGGTTGCGGCCGGACGTGGCCGGTGGCGGCGGGAGGAAGAGGACTAGGGTTAGGGGCGTTTTGATCCGCGAATTTCGGGGGAGGTCTAGTTTTATAGGTAGAGGGAGCTAGGAGAGTCCAAATGAGGAGCGGTTTTCGCCCACACGATCGTGATCGAACGACCGAGAGCATGGAAGGGAGTTTGCTGGGTTTTGGGCCACTTTGAAAAGGGGTGTTGGGCTGCAAACAAAAGAGGCTTTGCGGTTACCCGGTTAACCGTTGGAGTATCAAATGACCTCCAAATGGCACGAAACTTGACAGGCGGTCTACCGGTGCTATACCAAGGCCGCTTGACAAACCTCGGTCCATTCCGAGAACGTTTAACACCCGCACACGAAAAGAGGCAAAAGGGGGCGCCGGGAGACATAGGAGTGCCGGATTGCAAAACGGACAACGGGGAAAATGCTCGGATGCATGAGACGAACATGTATGCAAATGTGATGCACAAGACGACATGATATGAAATGCAGATGATGACATGGCAAAGTGCAACATGCAAGCAAATGACATGGCAACGACGGCGAATAACTGGCAGACACCTGGCGCATCGGATCCGGGGTGTTATAATCTAGTACACTTATCCTGACTAAAGTTGGTCCTTGCCTGCCAAAGACTCTGACGGTAACGCCGGCTTGGGCTCCACGATGACCTCCTTCCTGCTATTCTGCTGGTCTTGGTCTTGTTGCACCGAAATGGTTGCCTTTGCCTGATGCTTTGGCCTGCGCTTGCCTCCTCTGTACCAAAGGGGAAATGAGGACACTGCGCGGGCTGGCGCCCGCCTGGCGCCCTCGGTCGTCATGGCTTGCGTCACGGGCACCTCGTGAGGTACCCCGCCTTGATCTCTCTGCCTCCTCACGAGCCAGCCTGACGAGGCCGTGCCTGAGGAAGCTTTCTGTCGTCTGCCCCGCGAGGCTTGGCCCCTCGTGAGGGTCTTGAGCTTGTGTTGATGAAGATGGGCCGTACTGGGACACTCCTTGAGCCACGCCGCAGGCCGCAGGCAGGCAAGTCTGGGTACCCCCGTTCCCAGAACGCCGACAGTAGCCCCCGGGCCCAAGGCGCGCCTGGACTTGGCTTAGGAGAGAAGCGAAGGGGCAAGTGTGAAGCGCCACGGGCCCCAACAGCCTGCGGCCTTGGGCGCCGCGTGGCGGTTGATTGGACATGGGCGTCCCTGCTTCCCCATGACGCCTCAGCAACTGCACGAATTGACAAGTCCCTGCATGCAAAGCGGGTCATGATTACCTGTGATCGTGGAGGTCGATGGTTGGCCACCCCGGCTATATGTACGGAACGGCGTGAGCCCTTCCAGTCCATCTCTTCTTGCTTCTCCTTCTTCTCCATCCTTGCCCTTGCTCCACACTGCGACAATGGCTCTGATCCACCGGTTCTCCGTAGAAGAGAAAGGAATGGCCCCCCGAGAGGGTCCTGATCCGCTTCCGTCGAAGAAACGGCTAGCCCTCTGCCGCCGAGATGAGGGCGCCCGGCAGGAGGTGTTGAGGCCCTGGTACGAGCGGCCACCGCCAGGGTTCCCGCTGCCCTTGTATGCCCAGATTGAGGGCCCTGAAGGAGTTGACGCCAAGCGCCACGGACGACGCCACCATCGGCGTCGGTGGGTCACGGCGATGCGCGTTGTTCCTCCCGGAGTCCATGCCGAGGGCTCCTCCCGAGAGCTTGTGCTCCACGCCGCCATGTCTCCTTAGTCTTGGATTCGCCTTCCTCCCTCCTTCGCCCTCGTGATTCCACAGAGGGGCTCTCCGGAGCTCTGGTTGCAGCATGCCGGCTGCAGCACCCTTGCGACCGGAGCGGAGGTTGCGATCGTCGCTCCAGGCAAGGTCTTCATGACCCGAGGCTGGGGCGAGATCGCCCGGGTCTGCCGGACGAGGGGCGCCCTCGTGATCCACCTGGATTATGATGGTGCTTCCTTGATGTTCTTCAAGGTCTTCGATGCGGAAGGACGCCAGCTGGAGTGCTGCCCTGAGAGATGCGACCGGGGCCCTACCGTCGCGAGGACCAGGCTCGTGACCGCTCCCCCAGCAGCTCCTCAGGCAGCGGAGGCGTCGGAGGATCCAGTGACTCCGCCAAGCTCTTCGCGACTCCGGAGACGAGCGACGATAGCTACGAGCCTCCGAGATTGCACCGCGCTCAGAGCCGGGCGGGCGCGTCAGGCTTCCAGCGCCGGTGATCTGGATGGGGTTGGCGCCGGTGCCTGGCGGTCCACTGTTGATGATGGCGTCTCCTTGCAGAGACGCGCGTAGTTAGCGCTCTTTAGGATCTGCTCCTTTTGTTCCCTGCGAGGAATCGAAGAACACACCCCGTGGGGGCTTGTAAGGTGCCTGCGGTTCCGTTTGTTAATATGATCCTTGTCGTGAAGTGGTGCGAGATGCTCATCCCATCTTAGCTTAGTTCCTCCTTTCGAACCTCACGAGGGCTTGACGCTCAGGCCGATGTGTCCCGGTCCCAAGGCAGGCTTCACCATCTCGGTATGCTGTGTCGCGATGCCGTGGTCAAGGCCAGGAGGTGAGCGGCCCGGGGTCCAGTAAGAGCCCCTGAGTCGCGATGCTCACTGTTACACCCTGATTTTCATGGCACAACACTTAAGCTAATAAATCATGATAAATGTGGTTTGACAAAAACTTTTGTGTGTTTTGGTCTTTGCTTGATTTGATTTTTGACTGCTGTTGGCAAGTGCTCTAAAACTCAAATAAATTCTCCAGCTCCTATACTTCATCTCCTTGCTCCAAACACTTGAACCAATGATCATGCCATGTGTATAGGACATAAAAATAATTTCTTACAAAAATAATTTGGCCAAATAGTATTTTCAAAAAATAGTTTTCCAAAAACCCCTGAATTGAGGTTTGCACTGCAAGTACTTAATTAAGGGCAGTAAAAATCTTTCCAAAAATATATTTGACTCCTATTAGACATAGGATACCCACAAACCATAAAAATATAATTTTAAAAGTTAATTTCCTATTTTATTTAAAGGCTTCTTCTTAAGGCCAGAAATGGTCTTTAATAGGTTAAAATTATTTTAAAGCTTTAAAAATATTTGAGAAAAACCTAGGGAAACTCAGTGGACATATATTGTCCATATATAAGAGTTTCAACACATTTTTTTTGTGTCTTCCTCACCTTGGTGTTTGGCATTGAAGACTTCTCTTTTGGTATTGACCCTTCACAATTTATTTTTGGAAAGTTTTTCATTTAAAAGTAAATCATGTGGGCTTTTGGAATTATTCCTTTTATTGCAACCATTCTCTTTTACCAAGCCTCATGTTAAAAATTTCTTCCAAAACCCCTCCCTCCACTTTGGGTCAAGTCAAATACCCAATCCCAGCAAGTTCAACCCATTTTTGATTTTTATTTCATTTATTTTATTCCCAAAACTATTTCTGCTTTTTATTTTGGACCTAGGTGGTTTACAAAGGAAGTACCAAATTTCTTTTGAGTTCGGACCCCAAACCAACTCCTCTGACTAGTCCTTAGCACCCCCAACCTAGATCCATGAAGATCCACTCTTCCACAATTCAAAATTTTCAAGTTTTGCTCACTGCAAGCTGGGACCAGATTCATCATTTTTGGTGAAATTCATATTTTCCTTTTCCAAATATTCGACAAAATCAGGCAGCCCCTGTGCATTGAGAGGCCACCCACCAAAGATCAGCTCCGAAAATTTCTTCACATGCCAAAATCATTTCATCGAGCACTGCACGACCGCTATTCTTTGTTCAGTTCAGAAAATTCAGAGTTCAAGATCAAGTTTGATCGGTGGCGTCGTTTTCAGAGCCTCGGCGTCGATCTCACCAAAGGCACGCTACTGGCACCTTGCGACTGCTCCTCCTCCTTATCCAGTAGCGCCGAAGGTCGCTTGGCGGGCACAGGCGTCGGTGGCGACGTGTCCGCCTGCGCGGGCGTCTTCCCGAGGGCAGAGCCACCTGTGGCCAACAGGACCGCCCTGCTGGCGCCGACCAGCGCCGCCCAAGCCACCAGAGGCCTCGCGTGGCCACCCCCTCCTCAGGCGCACCACAGCACCGTCGCCGTGGCCTGGCAAGCACAGAGTGTGCTCTCTGCCGCCGACGGGCCCGCGAAGCGCCGTTCCGTGAAACCGCGGAGAAGGTCTAATCAAACCGAGGTTAGCATTTGAATGGAACTAATGGACCATCACGTTGGTGCCCAACCGCCTAAACCACCCGTCCGGCCACTGCCTCGCCGTAATCGCCACCGGAGCTATTCCGTTCTCGGCAACCGCCTCGGGCCGGCTATAAATAGCCACCCCGAGCTCGCCTTTGACCAGCACCACTCCCTCCACCTCTCCAGGACTGCGCTCGACCCCTAGGAGGACCCCAAGGAGGTCTTCTCCTCCGTCTCCGGCCGCCCCGATCCGCTTCGGGCTCCAGCGAGATTAGCTCGAGTGCGTGCACCCCCGCCTCTCAAGTTGTACCAGTGGCATCCTAGTGCACCCACTCCACTAACCCACGCCCCAGTTTCAAACTTGCAGCCCTCCCCGGCGAAATCCATCGACGCCCGAGCCGCCGTCCGCTGGAGTGAAGGCTGTCGTCGACGTGGGGCTCGCCGACGACAAACTCCACCACCCACAGACGCGGGAGAAAAGCCTGAGTCCGCAGGTACCCTCCGCTCCTCCTAACTCGCCGTGGATCGTTGCCGGCGACCACCGCAAGCTTCGGGCGCCGGCGCGCTCTGTTTTTCTCTCTCAAACTTTTAAACCTGACGAGTGGGACCCCCTCGTCAGCCTCTGTTTTCTTTAATTCGAACCGTTTCCTGAAAATGCCTTCGGGAAAATACGCTTTCTAAATGAAACGTTTTTCTGTCCTTTTCTGTTCTGCCCCCTGAGACTTTCAGTTTCATTACAGACAAGTCCCTGGACTAAAACCTTAATAACTTTTAAACAGAAAATGATTTTTGATTGATTCATTTTTTATCACCTTTATTTTTCTGTCTAGTTTTTTATCATATTTATTTGAAAAATATTTGGAACACTTTTTGTGCACACACGGTATTTACGTTAGACTCCGACTACTCCGAACCAGGCAAGCATGTTTGAACCTTTGATATGATGAGTGTTTTGCATGTTTGCTTGAGTAGTTACTTCATGGCATATTTATATGAATGTCGGTAAATGTTATATTGCATGCAAGGCTATTACAAGTGAGCTTCGCTCGATGTGTTCTTTGAAGTGAGTTTACATAATCATGTGGTGACATGAAAGGTGATAAGATGGTATTGTTGAAGCATGCCAGTCTTATGCCAACCATTTAACTCCAGTGTCAACGTGGATCAAGTCACGTTACCATCCGTTCCTCTTCTTGTACTACCACATGTTTTCTTCAAAGAATATGGTTTAGTAAGTTGCAAACCTCTTTCCTCGTACACACCAAATAGAGGGGCCGTGATGAGGGTTCCATGGCCCTGGATTAAAGACAGTCATCCGGTCAGGGGGCATGGGTGTTTCCGGTTGGGACCGAGAGGGGGCACCCTTAGAGCTGCGATATAAATTTGATCCCATGCTATTCGAGGTTGTGACCTCCCCGTCTTAAGAGTTTTTGTTGAACGTTGCCTAGGGTGATTCCTGGCAGCGGAATGTGGAAATGGTGTGTACTGGTTAGATGTGTTCCTTCTGAAATACCGTAAACGGTACTAGTCCTTCATGACTACGGAAATCCGTTGGCTGTGGTTAAATAGTACAAACTCTGTAGAGTCAAAATCATTCGAGTATCCCTATCTATGGTCAAGGGTTGTGTTCAATTTGTCCGTGTCAGTCTCAGTGTCAATCTCCGTGACAATCTCCGGTGAACAAACATGAGTGGTAAACCCGGCTGAATAATTTCTCCTGTCGATGGACTAACCTGTTCGTCATTCTATACTGAGTATATGCATGGAGTGATTTAACGTCATGAAATTATTGAATATGAATGATGACATATAAGCCCATCATGTGATGTCGCTCAGACGTCCGACTGTGGCACTCTTGTTATTTACTTTCGATATAAGCCCTTTATGCGATGTCGCTCAGACGTCCGACTGTGGCATCCTTGTTATTTACTTTCGATATAAGCCCTTTATGTGATGTCGCTCAGACGTCCGACTGTGGCACTCTTGTTATTTACTTTCAATATAAGCCCTTTATGTGATGTCGCTCAGACGTCCGACTATGGCATCCTTGTTACTTACTTTCGATATAAGCCCTTTATGTGATGTCGCTCAGACGTCCGACTGTGGCACTCTTGTTATTTACTTTTGATATAAGCCCTTTACATGATGTCGCTCAGACGTCCGACTATGGCACGCACTGTCATTTACCTTTCAATATTAGCCCTTTATGTGGTGTCGCTCAGACGCCCGACTGCGGCACGTTAATTTATTTTTACCTTTCGAGGCGTCGCTTCAGACACCCAATCGGTTTCCAGTTATTTGGTTGGGATTTCGGGAGGACTACCGCCTGACTTCCTTTTATTTAACAAGTCGTGCAAATTTATTATTTGAGTGTGCATTGCTAATTGCTCATGGTGCATCATGTCTACATTTGTTATATCTTATGTCCGAACTGTCTTGCGAGTACATTCAAAGTACTCACCTGGCTTGTTGATTTGGCCAGATGTTGACGAAGGCGATCTTATGGATGAAGAGTTCGATAGCGAGTCCGACGCCTAGAGGAGTCCCAGTCAGTCCCGTGTGATCCTGGAATTTGTCACTTGTATCATATACGCTTCCGCTACCCGAATAATAATCATCGAGCCTCACTTCGACGCTCGATGAGCTGCAAGAGTAGGAGTCATGTCACCCACTCCACTGTGACATATCCACCACCACTTTTATTACGAGTCATTAGTATGCCACCACACCCTTGTGTCATATCCGCCCTTATGTATAATATTGGCGTGCTTGTAATAAAATTGTTGAGCAACCTCAGCTCAACCTCAGATTATATTCAAGATTTACGGACTTCAGATCAAGAATTTGTCTACAAGTAAGGAGGATTCTCCTATACTGGAAATAAAAGGGTCGGTTTCTCAATATATATTTTATTGCAAAACCGGTCGTGACAAACTTGGTATCAGTGCCAGGGTGACTGTAGGAAACCACTAGGTGCGATCGCTAATCATTTATTAGCGCCTTAAGTACGATTTTTGCATTTTGCAAAAATATAAGCAATTTTCTGTTAGTCATCATAAATTTATGATATGACTATTCGGAATTTTTGTCTACTTTTGTAGATGGCTAGCAGTGACTGTGAGTCTCAGGTGTTCGCCAATGTACCAGAGGGGTTTATCAAGCTCCTCTCCTACATCGTCAAGATCGCGATTGGGCCATCGGTTCGCACATGTTCACACTCTACCAGCACAAGATCAACGGCAGTCTGTCCATGCACCAGGCCGCGGTGCAATTCAAGGGAGGGCGTTCGGAGTCACGCCACCTCTCATTTGTGGGTAGGGCCATGCCTACGGAGAAGCATGCCATGCAGATGGCTGCCCGGGAGGCCATAGCTCGTCTCCGAGATGTTCTTCCTTCAATGAAGACTCGTCGCTACCGCTACCTCCCATGCCACGTGCCATACACTTGTCACTATGCATTCGCTTGCCCTAGGGGAGAGCGAGATGAGGCTATTGAGATGCTTGTTGAGTATCTCCAGGCTCTTGAGGCAGCTTTTGATAACCTCGTGGACGACCTTGTGGCTGCTCGTATGGACTCAGTTCATGGCTGTTCCGCCAACAGGAGGGAGCTCCTCCACACAGCACCACCACTGACTTTCGTCTCGTCCTCAGCATCCTATTCACCTGCCATCCTCGCCACCGCTCGTCGCCTGCCTACCACTGAGGTGTTTGACCAAGTCATTGCTCCTACCCCAGTCCGTGCTGCCCCACCTATCGCACCCGCTCCAGCTCCTCAGCGCAACACTTCACGCCTGGAGCCTATTAGTGAGGAGGAGGTTGAGTCCCCAGCATCACTGGGTCTTACCCTTGGCAGGCCAAAGAAAATCCTTACCATCTCCGACTGAGTGCGCCTAGCAGCCATGCGATGTACCAGCTTGTGTGATATGTTTATATGTATATAGGTTGTGAGAAGTAGTTTGTGTGCGCATCATGTAGGAACTGGGAGAAGTGCACTATCCTAAATAACATGTCAGGATTGTGTACGCACATCCTGAGTGATGTATTGTATAATTACTGCTTGCATGTAAGATATGTACTGAGCGGTCCTTCTCCATGCGCAATCAAATGTTTTCTTGAAAAATCTTGGAGTGTTTAAAATTTCCGCCTTTGCGTATTTATTTATTTTTTTCAACTCAGTTTCTTTTCTTATGAGTTCTACAAAAAATATCCCCAGAGTGGAAAATGCCTCGTCCTTGGACTCGTTCCATGCCAAGTCCGCTAGAAGAGAATTATGGTACCCAAACAAGCCACAATTTCACACATGGGCAGTCAAGTCAGCAGGGCAGTGAAGCAGCATTTTCCCAAGTATGTCGCCTTTATGAGCAAAGCTAGCAACATCATCAAGAAATGATGAACCATGTCATCAATATGGGAAATCACCGTGGACCGTACCAGCAGCAATCCAAATTGTCAGAACTACAAAAGACGCGTCCCCCAACATTCTCGCACACTGACAAGCCGCTTGAGGCCGATGATTGGCTTCGAGACATTGAAAGGAAATTAATTATTGCTCAATGTTCAGACCGTGAGAAGGTACTATATGCACCTCACTACCTCACTGGAGCAGCTGCATCATGGTGGGAAAATTTCCTACACATGCACCCCAATGAAAATAACATCACCTGGGAAGAATTTAAGGAAGGTTTTCATGGGGCGCATATCCCCAGAAGCATTATGAAGATCAAGAAAAGGGAGTTTGACGACCTCAAATAGAGAAGAATGACAGTGACTGGGTACAATAGTCAGTTTACTCAGTTATCTCGTTATGCCAACGAAGAGCACATGACTGAAAATAAAAAGATGGAAAAAATTCTGGACGGTCTTGCGCCAGCACTTAAAATGCCAGCTGGTCGTACACACCTTTCCATATTTCAAGACACTTGTGGACAAAGCGATTACATTGGAAAATGAGCACCGCAGCTTGGAGGATTTTCGCAAGCGAAAAAGGGACCAAACTACCCAAGCTGGCAACAACCGGAACAAGATTGATTTCAGAAACATGGAGCAAACAAGTCCACGACCAACGTCCCACGCTCAAACAAAAAATTTCATGCAAGGGACAAGGATTTTATATACCGCCCAGGTGTTACTTGCTACGCTTGTGGAGAGGAAGGGCACTATGCCAAACAGTGTCCAAAGCCAAGAAACTCAACTCCCAAGCCGAACAACGGTGGGAATAATTCAGCACCCAAGCGTAACAACTTCAACCCCAATAACAATCACAAGAAGGGTCACGTGAACCATGTGACCAAGGAGGAAGCACAGAATGCCCCAGATATAGTACTCGGTACGTTCCCTGTCAACACAATACCTGCCATGGTTTTGTTTGATTCTGGAGCTTCTCACTCGTTCATTTCAAAGAAATTTGCTTTGCAATATGATTTTTCGATGCTTCCTTTGGAAAAATCCATGATCATCAAGTCCCCTGGGAATAAGCAAATCACTCAGAGTTACTGCCAAGGTGTGGCTATTGAGTTTGAAGGACTAAAGTTTCATGCCAACCTCATTGTATTGGAAAACAAGGGACTGGATGTTATCCTAGGAATGGACTGGTTAACCACCAACAATGGATTTATTGACTGCTTCAACCGGACGGTAATTCTTACCCATCATCACGGGAAGAAAATAAAAATTACTGCTCAAGAAAGACAAATATCACGGCAACCAAGGTTGAACAAGGTGGACGTTTCAGAGTTAAGCAAAGTTCCAGTAGTATGTGAGTTTCCAGACGTATTTCCCGAAGAACTGCCAGGCATGCCACCAGACCGGGAAATAGAATTCAGCATTGAACTAGCACCTGGAACCACCTCCATTTACAAGAAACCATATAGAATGGCACCATCCGAGTTGGTAGAATTAAAGAAGCAAATAAAAGAATTACTGGACAAAGGGTTTATACGAGCCAGCTCCTCACCTTGGGGTTCACCAGTTTTATTTGCCAAGAAAAAGGATGGGACACTGAGATTATGTATAGACTATCGAGCACTCAACATGGTCACAATCAAGAACAAATATCCTATGCCATGGATAAATGATTTGTTTGACCAACTCGCTCAAGCCAAGGTTTTCTCAATGATTGATTTAAGGTCGGGATACCATCAATTAAAAGTACGGACAGAAGATATCCCCAAGACAGCATTCACCTCCAGATACAGACTATATGAATTTACAGTAATGCCGTTTGGATTAACAAACGCCCCCGCATATTTTGTCCACCTCATGAACAAAGTGTTTATGAAATTTATGGACAAATTTGCCGTGGTGTTCATTGACGATATTCTGGTATACTCCAAGACACTAGAAGAGCATGCTTAACATCTCAGGATTGTACTGGGAGAATTAAGGAAACATCAGTTATACGCCAAGTTCAGCAAATGTGAATTTTGGTTAAGACAAGTTGGTTTTCTAGGCCATGTTCTAACCCAAGAAGGTGTTGGCGTAGACCCAGAAAAAGTTAAGGCCGTACTTGGCTGGAAACCACCAGCCAGCATAACGGACGTACGAAATTTCTTGGGAATGGCAGGATATTACCGAAGGTTTATTGAAGGGTTCTCCACCATAGCCAAACCAATGACACAATTGCTCAAGAAGGATAAGAAGTTTGTATGGACTGAAGCTTGCGAGAAAAGTTTCCAAGAACTCAAAAGGAAATTAATGACAACACCAGTGTTGGTTGTGCCCGACATACACAAAAGTTTTGAAGTATATTGTGACGCATCCCGGAAGGGCCTCGGATGCGTAATAATGCAAGAAGGCAAGGTAGTCGCATATGCTTCCAGGCAACTACGCAAGCACGAAGAAAATTATCCTACTCATGACTTAGAGTTGGCAGCAGTAATCCATGCACTCAAGGAATGGAGGCACTTCTTACTTGGAAATCGTTGTGAAATATACACAGACCATAAAAGCCTCAAGTATATTTTCACACAACCAGAACTCAATTTACGACAACGACGTTGGTTGGAGTTAGTGAAAGATTATGATGTTGGTATTCACTACCATCCAGGAAAAGCTAATGTAGTGGCAAATGCTCTTAGTCAAAACCCAAGTTCAGGAAACGATGGTCTCCCAAACTTGAGACCTGAATTTCAGCAGGAGTTCGCCAAACTCAACTTGGTGATGGTCACTAAGGGCGATATGTCAAATTTGGAAATACAGCCTACCATAATGGAACAAATTAAGGAGGCTCAGCATTGACACCCCAGCATCGAAGGCATAAAGAGAAAAGTGAGTTTGGGCAAGGCCCCAGAATTTTTCATAGACAATAAGGGAATACTATGGTACGGAGATAGACTTTCCGTACCAAATATAAAAGACCTCAAACAGCAAATTCTAGCCGAAGGCCACACCGCTCCATATTCAATCCACCCGGGAGGAACCAAGATGTATAAAGATATTCAGGAAAGATTATGGTGGCACAGTATGAAGAGGGATATAGCCACCTTCATTGCATGTTGTGATTCGTGTTAGCGCATTAAGGCCGAGCACCAAAAACCAGGAGGACTATTACAGCCAAACAAGGTACCCGAGTGGAAATGGGACGAGATTGGAATGGATTTCATTGTCGGACTACCTCGGTCACGACGCGGAAATGATGCCATATGGATCATCATAGATAGACTAACCAAGGTGGCACATTTCATTCCCGTAAAGACAACCTACACCACTCAGAAGCTTGCCAAGATTTATCTCTCCCGCATAGTTTGTCTGCATGGAATCCCAAAGACTATAATATCTGACAGAGGCACTCAATTCGTCTCTGGATTTTGGGATCAATTACAGCAAGCTCTGGGAACTCAACTAGCGTTCAGTACAACATACCACCCCCAGACAGATGGACAAACTGAACGTATAAACCAAAATCTAGAGGACATGCTGAGAGCATGTGTCCTCACCTATGGAACCAGTTGGGAAGAAAGCTTGCCATATGCCGAGTTTGCATACAACAACAGTTACCAAGCCAGCTTAAAAATGGCACCTTTTGAAGCCTTGTACGGGCGGAGATGTCGTACTCCATTAAATTGGTCGGAAACAGGAGACAGCCGTATCTTCGGCCCGGATATGCTCAAGGAAGTTGAGGAGAAAGTTAGGCTAATCAGGGACAGACTCAAGGCAGCGCAAAGCCGACAAAAGAGTTACTACGATCGAAAACATCTGTGAGTCAGCTTTGAACCCGGTGAGTATGTGTACCTACGAGTATCTCCTATGAGGGACCTGCAACGATTCAAAGTAAAAGGAAAGCTTGCACCTAGATTTATCGGACCCTTCTGTGTAGTTGCACGAAGAGGCACGGTAGCCTACCAGCTAGACCTACCCCGAAGAGCTGTCGGACGTCCACGACATGTTCCACGTCTCACAGTTGAGGAAATGTGTGAACAACCCAGAAAAGCAGGTATCTCATGAGGACATTGACATACAGCCATACCTCACCTACAGGGAACGCCCAATAAAAATATTGGAGGAGTCTGAAAGGAGGACCCGTCAGAAAACAATTAAGTTTTTCAAAGTTCAGTGGAGCAATCACACCGAAGATGAGGCAACATGGGAAAGACAGGATTTTCTTCGGGCAGAACACCCACACCTATTTGAGGATCAGCTGAAATCTCGGGGACGAGATTTTTCCTAAGGGGGTAGGTGTTGTGACACTCCAAAAATTTTGAGTTGGTTTTATCAAACTTTTATTTTGATTTGAAGGAGGCCATTTAAAATCCTTCTAAAAAGACCCTCCTTCTCAAAAACCTTCTCTTATGACTTACATTTTTTTGTGTCTTCCCCACCTTGGTGTTTGGCATTGAAGACTTCTCTTTTGGTATTGACCCTTCACAATTTATTGTTCGAAAGTTTTTCATTTAAAAGGAAATTATATGGGCTTTTCGAATTATTCCTTTTATTGCAACCATTCTCTTTTACCAAGCCTCATGTTAAAAATTTCTTCCAAAACCCCTCCCTCCACTTTGGGTCAAGTCAAATACCCAATCCCAGCAAGTTCAACCCATTTTTGATTTTTATTTCATTTTTTTTATTCCCAAAACTATTTCTGCTTTTTATTTTGGACCTAGGTGGTTTACAAAGGAAGTACCAAATTTCTTTTGAGTTCTGACCCCAAACCAACTCCTCTGACTAGTCCTTAGCACCCCCAACCTAGATCCATGAAGATCCACTCTTCCACAATTCAAAATTTTCAAGTTTTGCTCACTTCAAGTTTGGACCAGATTCATCATTTTTGGTGAAATTCGTATTTTTCCTTTCCCAAAAATTCTGACAAAAATCAGGCAACCCCCAGGTGCATTGAGAGGCCACCCCACCAAAGATTAGCTCCAGAAAATTTCTTCACATGCCAAAATCATTTCATCGAGCACCTGGCACGCACTGTTGCTGTTCAGATTCAGAAAATTCAGAGTTCAGTGTCAAGTTTCAGTCAGCGGCGCCGTTTTCTTCAGAGCCTCGGCGTCGATCTCACCAGTGCACGCGCTGGCACCTTGCGCACTGCTCCTCCTCCTTATCCAGGGCGCCGCAAGGTCGCTTGGCCGGGCACGGGCGTCGGTGGCGACGTGTCCCGCATGGGCCGGCGTCTTCCGCTGTGGCAGAGCCACCCGTGGCGGCAAACAGGGACCGACCCTGCTTTCGGCGCTGACCAGCGCCACCTAAGCCACCCAGAGGCCTCCGCGTGGCCACCCCCTCCTCTGTGCGCACCACAGCACCGTCGCCGTGGCCTGGCAAGCACAGAGTGTGCTCTCTGCCACCGACGGGCCCGTGAAGCACCGTTCCGTCGAAACCGCGGAGCAGGTCTAATCCAACCGAGGTTAGAGTTTGAATGGAACCAATGGACCATAAAATTGATGCCCAACCGCCTAAACCACCCGTCCGGCCACAGCCTCACCGTAATCACCGCCGGAGCTATTCCGTTCTCGGCAACCGCCTCGGGCCGGCTATAAATAGCCACCCCGAGCTCGCCTTCGACCAGCACCACTCCCTCCACCTCTCCAGGACTGCCCTCGACCCCTAGGAGGACCCCGAGGAGGTCTTCTCCTCCGTCTCCGGCCGCCCTGATCCGCTTCGGGCTCCGGCGAGATTAGCTCGAGTGCGTGCACCCCCGCCTCTCAAGTTGTACCAGTGGCATCCTAGTGCACCCACTCCACTAATCCACGCCCCAATTTGAAACTTGCAGCCCTCCCCAGCGAGATCCATCGACGCCCGAGCCGCCGTCCGCCGGAGTGAAGGCCGCCATCGACGTGGGGCTCGCCGACGACCAACTCCACCACCCACAAACGCGGGAGAACACCCTGAGTCTATAGGTACCCTCCGCTCCTCCTAACTCGCCGTGGATCGTCGTCGGCGACCACCGCAAGCTTCGGGCGCCGGCGCGCTCTGTTTTTCTCTCTCAAATTTTTAAACCTGACGAGTGGGACCCCCTCGTCAGCCTCTCTTTTCTTTAATTTGAACTATTTTCTGAAAACGCGTTCAGTTAAATACGCTTTCCAAATGAAACGTTTTTCTGTCCTTTTCTGTTCTGCCCCCTGGAAACTTTCAGTTTCATTACAGACAAGTCCCTGGACTGAAACCTGAATAACTTTTAAATAGAAAATGATTTTAGATTGATTCTTTTTATGTCACCTTTATTTTTCTGTCTAGTTTTTTATCATATTTATTTGAAAAATATTTGGACACTTTTTGTGCACACACGGCATTTACGTTAGTACGTATTTTTCTTATACCGTAGATACCGGAGGAGGTGACGGAACCGCGAACTTCACCGAGCTAGACTCCGACTACTCCGAACCAGGCAAGCATGTTTGAACCTTTGATATGATATGATGACTGTTTTGCATGTTTTCTAGAGTAGTTACTTCATGGCATGTTTATATGAACGTCGGTAAATGTTATATTGCATGAAAGGCTATTACAAGTGAGCTTCGAAACTCGATGTGTTCTTTGAAGTGAGTTTACATAATCATGTGGTGACATGAAAGGTGATAAGATGGTATTGTTGAAGAATGTCAGTCTTATGCCAACCATTTAACTCCAGTGTCAACGTGGATCAAGTCACGTTACCATCCGTTCCTTTTCTTGTACTACCACATGTTTTCTTCAAAGAATATGGTTTAGTAAGTTCCAAACCTCTTTCCTCGTACACACCAAATAGAGGGGCCGTGATGAGGGTTCCATGGCCCTGGATTAAAGCCAGTCATCCGGTCAGGGGGCATGGGTGTTTCCGCTTGGGACCGAGAGGGGGGCACCCCTTAGAGCGCGCAATATAAATTTGATCCCATGCTATTCGAGGTTGTGACCTTCCCGTCTTAGAGTTTTTGTTGAACGTTGCCTAGGGTGATTCCTGGCAGCGGAATGAGGAAATGGTGTGTACTGGTTAGATGTGTTCCTTCGTGACTACGGAAATCCGTTGGCTGTGGTTAAATAGTACAAACTCTGCAGAGTCAAAATCATTCGAGTATCCCTATCTATGGTCAAGGGCTGTGTTCAATTTGTCCGTGTCAGTCTCCATGACAATCTCCGACAAACAAACAAGAGTGGTAAACCCGGTTGAATAATTTCTCCTATCGATGGACTAACCTGTTCGTCATTCTGTACTGAGTATTTGCTTGGAGTGATTTAACTTCATGAAATTATTGAATACGAATGATGACATATAAGCCCTTTGTGTGATGTCGCTCAGATGTCCGACTGTGGCACTCTTGTTATTTACTTTCGATATAAGCCCTTTATGTGATGTCGCTCAGACGTCCGACTGTGGCATCCTTGTTATTTACTTTTGATATAAGCCCTTTATGTGCTGTCGCTCAGACGTCCGATTGTGGCACTCTTGTTATTTACTTTCAATATAAGCCCTTTATGTGATGTCGCTCAGACGTCCGACTGTGGCATCCTTGTTACTTACTTTCGATATAAGACCTTTATGTGATGTCGCTCAGACATCCGACTATGGCACTCTTGTTATTTACTTTCGATATAAGCCCTTTACGTGATGTCGCTCAGACGTCCGACTATGGCACGCACTGTCATTCACCTTTCAATATAAGCCCTTTATGTGGTGTCGCTCAGACGCCCGACTGCGGCATATTAATTTATTTTTACCTTTCGAGGCATCGCTTCAGACACCCGATCGGTTTCCAGTTATTTGGTTGGGATTTCGGGAGGACTACCGCCTGACTTCCTTTTATTTAACAAGTCATGCAAATTTATTATTTGAGTGTGCATTGCTAATTGCTCATGGTGCATCATGTCTACATTTGTTATATCTTATGTCCGAACTGTCTTGCGAGTACATTCAAAGTACTCACCTGGCTTGTTGATTTGGCCAGATGTTGACGAAGGCGATCTTATGGACGAAGAGTTCGATAGCGAGTCCGATGCCTAGAGGAGTCCCAGTCAGTCCCGTGCGATCCTGGAATTTGTCACTTGTATCATATACGCTTCTGCTACCCGAATAGAAATCATCGAGCCTCACTTCGACGCTCGATGAGCTGCAAGAGTAGGAGTCATGTCACCCAAGCCACTGTGACATATCCACCACCACGTTTATTACAAGTCAGTAGTATGCCACCACACCCTTGTGTCATATCCGCCCTTATGTATAATATTGGCGTGCTTGTAATAAAATTGTTGAGCAACCTCAGCTCAACCCTGTATTATATTCAGTACTTCTGGACTTCTGTATCAAGAATTTGTCTACCAATAAGGAGGATTCTCCTATACTGGAAATAAAAGGGTCGGTTTCTCAATAAATATTTTATTGGAAAACCGGTCGTGACAAACCTTCTGTGGGTGTCCACCACGGCACGCATGGTGACCTGCTACTCGTCGTCGGCGGCCGCTAGGAGCGCCATTGGAGCCCCGCAGGATACCCTCTAGGAATTTGTCATGGTGGGTGTGCTTCTTGCAATTGTGGGGCGCGATTGAAAGGTTGAAGAGACACAAGGGTTAAATGGACGCTGTAATAAATGGGGCCCGGCCGGCCTGTAATCGTCACGTCTTGTCACGACATTCATAGCGGAGGATTCCAGTGCACGCTTGACAACACCGCCCGCATGCATGGGCTCGAAGAGGCGCAAAATGTATCGCCGGTGAGCCTGTTCCCACACTAACATGCAGTTTACCGCGCAAGCTTCCCGCGTGGCTAGTTTGGCCATGCGTCGGCTAGAAGAGGGACAAATCATGGGCAATTATTGGCAAAAAGCTTTGTAAGAACGAAGTGTGTGGAATGACTTCTTTCATAAGTTTACCTGTGGGTGATGAGGTCAAAGTTACCCAGAAGGGTGATGATGGACACTTGAGTGCGATAATTAATTCTGCGCTCTATAGGGCATACGGTGGAATAAACCAACTGTGTGCAATAATGTCGAAGATCACAGTCGAGTTAGCTATACAGATCGTGTGCTGTGAGATTGACTAGGTAAACATATTCGAGAATTGTTAATAAAATCTAAGACCATTGCATATTAAGGTCAAAATAGTGCTACCAATATACGAGTCTCATACGATGCCATTTCAACGATTGTACCACAAAAGCTCGAAATATTACAAGGTTCAAATTCCAGAGTTATATGGCTCAAATTCGAAGATTACAAGGTTCAAACTGATATTAGAAATGAATTTCAGCTCATCACCAGCAAACGCCATGTTGATCCGCTGAACATGGATATCGAGAGGTTCAAACTAATATTACCACTTCTAAGTCTGGTTTTGAAACCTCACAATTTTTGCAAAGGGGTCTGTCGGATTTCGGGTTCTGGCAGACCCTCTAGGTTCGAACTCTGGGGTGCGCACGGAGATCACACCTCCTACCTACCTACACCTCGTCGCCTCGAAAGGATCTAAACTATGAACGATGAACAATGCAAGAGACACAAGGTTTATACTAGTTCGGGCCACCGTTGTGGTGTAATACCCTACTCTAGTTTGTGGTGTGGTGGATTGCCTCTAGGGCTGATGATGAACAGTACAAGGAAGAACAGCCTCGCGAGGGTCTATTCTTAGCTGGTGCGATGAACTGCTAGGGGGAGTTCAGTCGCTTCTCTCTCTCTTGTTTGTTCTCTTGCTACCTTTCTGAATGATGCCTCTACCCTGTGGGTGGCTAGTCCTATTTATAGGCAGAGGCCCTGGGCCTCTTCCCCAAATATTGAGCGGGAAGGGCGCCAACAATTGGCCATTTTAAAGGGGAACATCTAGTACACTTATCCTGACTAAAGTTGGTCCTCGCCTGCCAAAGGCTCCGTTGATGACGCCGGCTTGGGCTCCACGATGACCTCCTTCCTGCCGTTGGGCTGGTCTTGGTCTTGTTGCACCGAAATGGTTGCCTTTGCTAGATACTCTCACCTGCGCTTGCCTCCTTTGCACCAAAGAGGAAATGAGGACATCTGCTGGATCGGCGCCCACTTTGGCGCCCTTTGTCGTCATGGCTTGCCATGGGCACCTCGTGAGGTACCCCGCCTTGATCTCTCCGCCTCCTCGCGAGCCACCGACGAGGCCGTGCTCGAGGAAGCTTCTGTCGTCCGCCCTGCGAGGCTTGGCCTCGCGAGGGTCTTGAGCTTGTGTTGATGAAGATGGGTCGGCTGGGCCACCTCGAGCCACGCCAAGAGGCAGCAGTGCAAGTCTGGGTACCCCTGCCCTGTAACGCCGACAGAGCTCCCCGGCCCAAGGCGCGCCTGGACTTGGCTTAGCCGAGAAGCGAAAGGGCAAGTGCGAAGCAACGCGGGCCCTAACAGCCTGCAGCCTTGGGCGCCGCGTGGCGGTTGATTGGACGTGGGCGTCCCTGTTCCCCCTCGCCTCCTTATTTTACGCCCGGCTAGGAAGACCCGTGGTTGCACACAGTTATCCCTCTTCTCGCCGTTCGAGCGTCTCCGCTCTTCCTCCTCTCGAGCTCCAGTCTCTGCTTCCAATCCGATCCAAATCCTCCCCCTTCCAGCCGCCATGGCTCCGACGAAGAAGGGGAAAGGGAAAAATAATGTGCCTCCGCCTCGCTCACCGTCACCGACGGCTTCTGCTGTCGATCGATTGATCATACTCAACCAAGAAGGCTTGGACAAGGTCAGCTCTGCCATCGCCACCATCTTCAACGAGTGTGGGAGGATGACGGTCTGGCCCGCGTCTCACTTCTCCATTGATGTAATAGTCACGAGGTCCGAATCGCCGACGCTGACGCCTGTATGGACTAGTTCCCCCCTTTTCCAATTTCTTCAATGCTGTGCTTTCCCATTACCAGATCCACATGATGCACTTGGGTCCCGAATCCATTACTCTCCTTGTTGTCTTCGCTTTTCTCTGTGAGGCGATGATGGGCATTCCTCCTTCAGTTGCCTTGCTGCGCCACTTCTTCTCTTTGCGCCTCAGCGACCCCACCCAATGCTCGGGGTGCGTGAGCTTCATTGCCGCACCAGAAACAGCGGCTTCAGGAATTGATTTCAGCCTTCCTCCGCCCGCGCATGGGTTCCGCGAGCGGTGGCTGTATGTGGATGTCGGGGTGCCCAGCCCCCTGCTTTCGGAGCCAACATTACCCGCTATCTCCAATTCGGGCTGGGGCTAGGAGACGCTCAAGAGCTCCCGGCTCGTCTTCGTCTGGCGTCGCTTCGCGTTCCTGAGGGCGCTCGGCATGACGGCGCCCAAGGTGGTGAAGGAGTTCCTACTATGCCGCATTGCCCCTCTTCAGCGCCATTCCCGCCGGATGTGGGCCTTCAGCGGGCGTGAAGACCGCATGAGGCTCCAGGAGGAGGACCTGACGCCTGAAGTGTTGAGGAAGGTTCTCAGGATCCTGACTGGGGACCCTTCCCCTGGCAGCATCCGGCAAAGGGGTGCCCTGTTGTACCTTTGCTCGAATAGGGGTGATTTCGTGAAGCACATGCCCAGCTTCGACGAATGGGGGCTGTGCCCCGCAGGCCTCATGGGACCTCGTGAGAACCCAGTTGTGGTGGTTGCCCTTCCGGTTGCCCGCGGTGGTCCTTCCTCGAGTGGCCGAGCAGGGAGGCAAGGGCCACCAGGGGCTGAGGGGGCCTCCGCAGGGACGACGACGCCAGGCGGCACCTCTAGGGCGGCAGCCCTCGTGGCTCGCCCTGCGGCGGCTGAAGGCGCTGAGCCGCGGCCCGCGGCTCCCGTGGCTGAGGCCCCAGAGGCCCCGGTCACCCTTCTTGACGAGGCGACTGGCGGCGTGCGCCAGGACGACGCCCCTGACGCTGGTTGCCTTGATGCTTCTTCCTCGTCACAGGCTGACCCTTGCGCCGAAGCTTTAAGGCAGCGTGGACTTCGAGGCTCTCCGAAAGAGAAAGGAGGCCTTGGGTGATGATTATCCTTGCCGCCTTCTGAAGCGCAGGAAGTATTTCACCATTGATGAGTAACCTTTCTCCTTTCTTAATTCCATACTTTTCCGTTGCTTCGGCTGATCTCTGTTCTGCAGGGCCCTTCCTACCGAGTTCGCGGAGATGGCCGATGAGCCATCCCCCCAGGCCTCGCCCTCTCCACCATCCCCAAGCACTCCTAGCTCAAGCACAGCCCTCGTGGTGACGCCGGTTGGAGAGGTGAGCCATCCTATGGTGCATCATGGCTCTGTGCACCTCACGGCGTTCCTTTGCGAGCCTTCCCGGGGTATAGCCAGCCTGCCTTGGGCTTTTCAATTGGTCGTGGACAACGATTGGCTGAGGTCAGCCCTGCGCTCTTCATTTGGGGATGGGCTGGCTCCAGGCCAGGCTTCTGGCGAGGCGTGCCCGGCCATCGCGAGGGCGCCAGCCCCAGCCCCCTGCCCAGAGGGGGAGTGCTGATTCGCGGCCCCCCGCGCACACCTGGGGCGGACGATGACGCGGAAGACATGGTCGAGCGCGCCCGGGAGCGCCGCGTTCTTCGCCAAGGGTTTCTCCGGAGGGCGGCTGACACGGTGAGCTAGCTTGGTGAAGAGCTCGCTGACGAAGACGCGCGCCTTGAGGCTGAGGGCCTACGCCTGGCTGAAGAGAGGCGCAAGCTGAAGGTGGTTGTTGCCCTTGCGCGCCACCAGCGTGACCTCGACAATGAGAAAGCCGAGGTGTCGATGGCGGCTTCTCGGGAGGCCCGTTCCCGGGTCGTCGAGGAGGCCCGAGAGGCTGACCGGCGGCGTGAGGCGGCGGAGGAGCGGGCGCGGGAACTCCAGGCCTGGTGCCATTCTCTAGAGCAGCAGGTGGAGCTGCGTGAGACGACCCTTGCGTCGATGAAGGGGGCTTCGGTCGACCAGGCAGAGCTCCAGAGGCGTGAGGAGGCACTGACGCTGGAAGCTGCCGAACGCGCCCGTGACCTTGAGCAGCTGGAGACGAGGGAGCGCTTGGTGGCGCAGGCGGAGGATGATGTCGCTGCGCGTGAGGTCCGAGTCCTGGAAGAGGTTGATCGCTGGGTGGCGGCGGCCCGCTTGAACCTCGAGCGCGAGTTCGAGGAGAGGCTGGGGTTGATGAGGGCCGAAGCGGAAGGCCGGACCACCGCCCTGAGAGCCAAGCTAGATGAAGTGACGCGGCGGGCTGATGCTTCCCGGGCTGCCCTTGGCACGACTCAGGAGGAGCTGACTACCTCCCGCACCGAGGCACTTCTTCTCCGTCAACGGGTGGACGAGGCTGAGGCCGTTGCGCGGCAGAACGAGGACGAGATACGCCAGCGGCGGATCTTGGAGCACGAGCATGGCCCATGCGCTCCATGCTCCGGCAAAGAGCTAACACGGCCTTGGGCAACATCTGTGAGGCAGCCGTTGGGGAGCCTCACGCGGTTAACTATGCTGGTAACCTCCAGTTCTTTACTGATGTGGTGACGCGGCTGGAGGCGCGGTTGGGCAGAGCCAACATGTTGGTGGAGGAGAGGAGCCGTGCCCTGCTCGGGCGTGCCTTTTCTCCCGTCTTTAGCCATCTTCGGAACATGGATCCCAACTTTGACTTTGATACCGCCATCGCACCGGTGCCTCAGGCCATCCAGGACGACCTAGCGCATTGGGTAGAAGACAACGTGGATGCCCTCGTCAGGGCCTTCGCTACTGACAAAGATGGCGTGGTCGTGGCTGCTGATGAAGGTGGCGTGGTGAACGACCCTGACACCGCTGACGGCGACGCGAAGAGCGATGGCGAGGCCAGCGATGATTCAGGAGGTGCCCTTGAGGATGCATTGGGGGATTTATCCGACTGACCGCGTGTTGTTCCTACTTTCTTACCCTGCGCAGATAGAGTTCGGGCTTTTCCCTGGAGGTTGTAAGAGCATTTTGGGAGGGGGAGCCCCTCATGTAAAAACTTGCATTTAGCGTATTAGTAGATGCGATATCACCTGTACGCCTGCGCCAAGTGGCTGGCTCTGCGATGAGCTGGCTGGCTTGTTTACCTTCGACCCGCGTGGGCCCCGAGATAGCCTGCGGAGGGCTGTGGCATCCCGAGTGTCTCCTGAATGAGCCCATTGAACCTGTAATGAAAACCTCCTGAGAGGGCGAGGTGACGGCAGTCCGGGATGCACGCAAGCTAGGCCTGGCCCGGCTCGCGAGGGGCTCACGAGGGGAGGCAGCTGAGGCAAAGTGGTAACCAGAACGCGAGAGATTGCTCGAACGAGACTAAACACCCCTTCCCCGAACACACACAAATCGCAAGCTCAAATCCAACTTAAATCCAAACGGGGGAAAAACGACAACCAAGGGGAAAAGCAAGGGAAGCAGAAAAAGGCCGCGTCCGGCACCTAGTCTAGTCTTGGACGTCTTCTCACCAGCGCGGAGCTAAGTGCTGCCACTGGGCGTGGGAGAGAGCCCTAGGGCCTAAGGCCAGCACCCCTGAGACTCCGGGGCGTGTACAGCCCCACTCATTATTATGTGAGAGTGTCACGGGGCAGCGAGCTTCACAGGCACTGGGCCTTCTTCACAGGTACCGGCCTTGCTTCATATCGCCAGACGAGGGCCCCGCCTTGCGCCACACTCTAGTGCCATCGACGACGATCGAAAACCAAGGACGCCGCCGATGGGCTAGAGCAGTCGCCAGCGGTTCCCCCGACGACCACGGGTCCTCTGCCAGGGGCAGGCCCTGAGGCACCTCCCCGGCAGAGGGCCTACCTCCTAAGGATGCCTTGCTCCGAACGCCGCGGTGATGATGCTGGATCTCGGCCCCTCTCCTGCAGCCCCCGGCGCCCTCCTCCTGAGGGGTAGGAGACTGCGGGATTGGAGCAGCCGTCCACCGCGACGACCTGTACCTCCTGCGATCCATGGTTAGCGTATGCCTGCTCCTGAGGAATTAGCGGTACCCGATAATCGCTGCCTCTAGCTCGGTCGACAGGGCTTTCCCGGGGCTCCTGGGAGAGCTCAGCTCCGGGTGTCTCGTCCCCCCAGCTTGGGCCGAGGAGCAGGCCATGTTCATCCTCCTGCACGTGCCCTTGATCCATCATGCGGGGCACATACTCTTCCGGGGCCGCCACCCCGAATGCTTCACCGTAGTGCCCCGTGTGCCACGCAGCCCTGCTTGAGGCGCCCATCTGGGGGTGGTAGCGCGGCGGCCCACCGAGGCCGTGGGCTGTGGCGAGTCCTCCTTCGCTGGCCGGGGGCGGAGGCAGCGCCGCTGTTAGCCCGGCGCTGATGGCCTGGTTGACGTTGGAGTGGCCTTGACGTCCGCTTGGAGTTCCGCGGGCGCGCGTGGGGCCTCTGCGTGGCTCGCCCTGGACCTGAGGCGGCAGTTGGGTGCAGAAGGGGTGAGCCCCCGATGCGGCGAAGCCCAGGAGCTCCGCCACTCGCTCCAGGAGCACGTCGCGGCCGCCCTCCAATAGCCTGCATTGCAGTAGCTCTCGGACCACCGTGAGCGCGGCCCTTGAGTTCGCCTGCTCCCGTCGGGTGTACGGTGCCGTGGCCGCGGCGTGGTTTGAGGCCCTCGCCGCCGACCGCGCCTGCCGTGGCGTGAGAGCTGACGTTGCTTGACTGCGTCACCCGCGGCCTACAGCGCCCTGCGGACCACGAGCTGCCTGGGGCATGGGGTTGAGGTCGCCCGGGGCAAGCGGCTCGACGTGGGCAGGCCAGGCCGCCCAAGGATCAGGGTTGCCCGCTGGGTCGCCGGACATATTGACGATGATGCGACGGGGCGCGAGGCGGTAGAAGGCAGATTCCGGCGCACCCCTACCTGGCGTGCCAAATGTCGGATTTCGGGTTCTGGCAGACCCTCTAGGTTCGAACTCTGGGGTGCGCACGGAGATCACACCTCCTACCTACCTACACCTCGTCGCCTCGAAAGGATCTTAACTACGAACGATGAACAACGCAAGGGACACAAGGTTTATACTAGTTCGGGCCACCGTTGTGGTGTAATACCCTACTCTAGTTTGTGGTGTGGTGGATTGCCTCTGGGGCTGATGATGAACAGTACAAGGAAGAACAGTCTCGCGAGGGTCTGTTCTTGGCTGGTGCGATGAACTGCTAAGGGCAGTTCAGTCGCTTCTCTCTCTCTTGTTTGTTCTCTTGCTACCTTTCTGAATGATGCCTCTACCCTGTGGGTGGCTAGTCCTATTTATAAGCAGAGGCCCTGGGCCTCTTCCCCAAATATTGAGCGGGAAGGGCACCAACAATTGGCCATTTTGAAGGGGAACATCTAGTACACTTATCCTGACTAAAGTTGGTCCTCGCCTGCCAAAGGCTCCGTTGATGACGCCGGCTTGGGCTCCACGATGACCTCCTTCCTGCCATTGGGCTGGTCTTGGTCTTGGTGCACCGAAATGGTTGCCTTTGCTTGATACTCTCGCCTGCGCTTGCCTCCTTTGCACCAAAGAGGAAATGAGGACATTTGACGGATTGGCGCCCACTGGCGCCCTTGGTAAATCATGGCTTGCGCCATGGGCACCTCGTGAGGTACCGCCTTGATCTCTCCGCCTCGCATGAGCTAGCTTTGACGAGGCCGTGGCTCGAGGAAGCTTCTGTCATCCGCCTCATGAGGCTTGCCCTCGCGAGGGTCTTGAGCTTGTGTTGATGAAGATGGGCCGTCTGGGCCACCCCTCGAGCCACGCGGGCAGGCCGCGAGCAAGTCTGGTACCCTGTTCCTGTAACGCCCGACAGGTCAGCCACCGAGAAGTCATGTATGGGTTGACACGATGACTTCGATTACTCGTCATCCAAGTTCTAAAATGAAATTCAACATTTTTGGAGCCTATTCCATTCTGCCGCAGGCGCCGGCGCTGATCAACAAACTATTCATTTTTGCGAAATAAATGTAGGGAAACCTCATTACCTTCAGCACCCTTGCTCTAAGAACAAAGAACCCGGCGAATATAATCTCCGGTAAGGTCCCTCGGTAGGAGTTCAAAGTAATTTCTGAGATATGCAAATCTAGGCATTCGACGTGATTGTTATACTGTATCACATTATCCACCACTGGGCCTAATCATATCTGCAAAAGAAGAAAATGTGTTAGTGCCTATATGCAGTTTTGAACACTACTACATGCCTATTTGGTTTGCAGGATTTGTAAAATGCACTAACATGCCATCCTCGATCTAACATGATTAACATGGGCATTTGATTACATTCTAGAGAAATGTAGCCTTCTTCACAAGAGGTTGGAGTGTATGAAAAGTTCCCTAAGAAAACTAGTACAGATGAATCCAAAGGAGAAATGCTTATTGATTGTAACCATATGGATCAAGCAAACAATATGGGGGGGCATGTATGTACTGAAATCCTCCAAAAGAGTCCTTTTGAAAATCGTAGTACATTGTCATTGTAAAATTGGAAAAAAGGTGTCACAAATTGAACTCCCTTATGGTTAACATTTATCAGGAAAGGAACATCACCTCGATATTGATATGTCTCCAACATATCTATATTTTTTGATTGTTCCATGCTGTTTTATTATCAATCTTGGATGTTTTATAATCATTTTATAGTCATTTTATATCATTTTTGGTACTAACCTATTGACATAGTGCCAAGTGCTAGTTGTTGTTTTTTCCATGTTTTTTACATCGTAGGAAATCAATATCAAACGGAGTCCAAATGCCACAAAAATCCACGATGATTTTTTCTGGGCCAGAAGGAAGGCAATGGGCCCTGGTTGCACCTGGGGGGTGCCCTGAGGGGGGCACAATGTAACACCCCGGATACAACTTTCCATATTCGTAACTCCGACTCTTGCCCTTTCCGGAGATGTGATTTATTATTTCCTTCGTGGTTGGGTTTTGCCTGTTGTTTTGCATTTTGTTCTTGTTATGCATCTCATCTCATGGCATCATCTGCATTTCATCCGCATGTTTTTCAAAACTTGCATCCGCTCGGGTTCCGCCGGTTATCTCCGTTGTCCGTTCCGAGTCGGATACACTTGCACGCGCGCTGCACCTCGAAATATTATTTTATTAGTGGCATGAAAATGTTCTCGGAATGGGTTGCAACTTGTCATGCGGTCTTATTATAGTGTAGACAGGCCGCCTGCCAAGTTTCGTCGCATTCGAGTTCGTTGATCGCCCAACCGTTAAACCTACTACCGCGATATAGCGGTATATTCGCTCGGACGTTTTCGGTCTCCGAAGCAGATGCCGGGTCGCTCTGTTCCTCTCTCTTCTCAGCCCGAGGCATTCTACACAGCCCACCAACCCTCTCCTAGTTTCCCTCCATTCTCGATCGTCGGATCGTGATCGGAGGCTCAAACGGCCTCAAACCCCCCTAGAGACTAAACCCTAGCCCCTTTCCTATTTAAACCCCCTCCCTTCCATTTTGGCCTCCTACCTACCCTCCTCCTCAAATTCACATGACCCAGCCTCCACCACCTGCAGCCGCCGCCTCCGCCTCCATTTCCGCCCCCGCTCCCCGCCGCCACTTAGCAGAGCCATTGGCTGCGCCACCACCAGCCGCTCCCCTCCAACTGCAAGGTGCCACGCTGCCTCCCTGTCCTTCCCGCGCCCACTTCCCCGGCCCTCAGAGGCCCATCCGCAGCCCGCCCCTGGGCCGATCTGGGCCGGAGGAGCCCGCGCCTCGCTGCCTGGATCCCGCCGAGGAGGAGTCGCCGTCTCGACCCTCGCTCCCGCCGGCGGATCCGCTGCGTGCCCGACCCTCGCCGCCTCGCTTTGGGAGCGCCCGCCAGTCGTCGGCCTCGCCTCTCTCTTTTCCTTCTCTCTTTCTCTCTCTCTAATCCCTCTCTCCTTGAGGTTCACCGCCGCCATGGATGGCCGTCGTCGGCCTCGCCCGCGGTTGGATGGTCGCCGAGCTCCATGCTCACCATTCCGGCCGGATCCACCTCGCCCGCGCCCCCACGGGCGCCCCACCACCTGCTCGGCCGGATCCGGCATCTCTCGCCGGATCCGCCCTCCCGGACCCTCTCTCGGCGCTTTCCTGTCGCAGGCCACGGAGCTGTGTCCCCGGCCGCCTGTTCGCCAACCCGCGTGGCCCCGCCCTGCGGCCCAGCAACGGCCTGCCTCGCCTCCTCTCCTCCGGCGCCCCTTCCAGGCTCAAGGCCCACCGGCCTCCCGAGGCCCAGCCCCCCGCCTTGGCCTCCTCTCCACCAACTGGCTTGGCCATGGTGAGAAACCCCCAGCGCCCTTTTTTTTTTTTCTTTTGTTGGGCCTGCTCCGGTTTAAGATTTGGCCGTGTGTTTTTTTTCAGATCCGCGATTTATCTATTATCCAGAGAATTACCGCTTTGCGAGAAAAACCACGCACTTCATGCATATCCTAACTAATTAACCGTGCATCGATCTAAATAAGTTATATATGAAACTTGCTCAGAATTTTGTCTAGTTTCATAATATGCATTTTCATCCATGTTAAAATGTTTAAAATGCTGTTTATTTAAATTTGCATATATGCCATGTTAAAATGATTTATTTCATAACTAAATAACCGTAACTCGAATTAAATGTTCTTTATATGTAAATGGGGTGGAAAATGCCTAGATTAACATGGTCCACTTTATGTTGCTGTTTAACAACTCTAAAATTGTGTTTAGGGCAGATCAGTACCGAATCTAAAATATTGCTCATGGGGATTTTCCGAATTGTTGTTTGTTATTTCGGCCTCATTTAAACTTGCCTAAATAGTTAGTTCCATTATGCTCCACCTCTTGCCATGTTTAACAACATTTAATATTGTTGAGTACCTAACCGAGAGAGAACTAAATAAGTGTTGTGGTGTTCGTCAATATGCAACTCGCTGCATATTGAGCTCCACTTAATTTGTAGTGTTGTTTGTGCATATTGCCATGCCATGCATTTTTAAACGGACATGCATCATATTTGTTGTGCATCATGCCATGATTATGCTTGTGTGTTTACCATGTTGTTTGTGTCTTCCGGGTTGCTTCTCTCGTTAGCCGGTTTCGTTCGAGTTGTGAGGATTCGCTCGACTTCATCCGCTTGTCTTCTTCATGGATTCGTTCTTCTTCCTTGCGGGATTTCGGCAAGATGACCATACCCTCGAAATCACTTCTATCTTTGCTTGCTAGATGCTCGCTCTTTTGCTATGCCTATGCTACGATGCCTACCACTTGCTATATCAAGCCATCCCAAATTGCCATGAACCTCTAACCATCCTTTCCTAGCAAACCGTTGTTTGGCTATGTTACCGCTTTGCTCAGCCCCTCTTATAGCGTTGTTAGTTGCAGGTGAAGATGAAGTTTGTTCCTTGTTGGAACCTGGAGATGTTGTTCCTTGTTGGAACATGTTTACTTGTTGGGATATCACAATATATCTTATTTAATTAATGCATCTATATACTTGGTAAAGGGTGGAAGGCTCGGCCTTATGCCTGGTGTTTTGTTCCACTCTTGCCGCCCTAGTTTCCGTCATATCGGTGTTATGTTCCCGGATTTTGCGCCCCTAACGCGGTCGGGTGATTTATGGGACCCCTTGACAGTTCGCTTTGAATAAGACTTTTCCAAAGAAGGCCCAACATTGGTTTTACATTTGCCTCCTAGCCTTTTTCCTTGGGAGTCGCGCATCCCGAGGGTCATCTTTATTTACCCCGGGCCAATGCTTGTCTAAGTGTTGGTCCAAACTAGAGCACCGTATTGGGACCATCCCTTGGCAACTTGGGTTACGTCGGTACCTGACGCTTAGCTTATCCGGTCGTGGCTCGAGACGAGATCTACGCGGCTACTATCGTGGTGTGCGCGCCGGGAGGTCTTGCTGGTCTTGTTTTATTGCTGTGAAATGTCTTGTAGCCGGATTCCGAGACTGATCGGGCTTCCGGGAGAAGGTCTATTCTTCGTTGATCGCGAGAGCTTATCATGGGCTAAGTTGGGACACCCTGCAGGGTTTGAACTTTCAAAGCCGTGCCAGCGGTTATGTGGCAGATGGGAATTTGTTAATGTCGGTTGTAGAAAACCCGAAGTTGATCTTAATTAAAATACACCAATCGCGTGTGTAACCGTGATGGTCTCTTCTCGGAGTCCGGAAGTGAACACGGTGTTGGAGTTATGCTTGACGTAAGTAGTTTCAGGATCACTTCTTGATCATAGTTGTTCGACCGTGCTTTGCCTCCTCTTCTCGCTCTCTTTTGCGTATGTTAGCCACCATATATGCTAGTCGCTTGCTGCAGCTCCACCTCACTACCCTGTCCTACCTTTAAGCTTAAATAGTCTTGATCTCGGGTGTGAGATTGCTGAGTCCCGTGACTCACAGATACTTCAAAACCAGTTTGCGGTGCCGATGAAACCGTGCAGGTGATGGACCCGAGCTCAAGGAGGAGCTCGATGAAGATCTTGTTCATTGTGTTGTTTCGCTTCAGTTGATCAAGAGTGGAGCCAGTTGGGACGATCGGGATCTGTGTAGCATTTGGGGTAGTCTTCTTTTATTTTGGTTCCGTAGTCGGACCTTGATTGTATCTGTTTGATGTAATGTTTTACTCATGTATTGTGTGAAGTGGCGATTGTAAGCCAACTATGTATCTCTTTTCCTTATGTATTACATGGGTTGTGTGAAGATTACCTCACTTGCGACATTGCTTTCAATGCGGTTATGCCTCTAAGTCGTGCTTCGACGTGGGAGATATAGCCGCATCGAGGCGTTCAAGTTGGTATCGAGCCTTCCCGACTTAGGAGCCCCTACTTGATTGTTTGCTGACGTTGTTGAGTCTAGAATGGAAAATGTTTTGAGTCTTAGGATTATATATATCGGAGAGTAGGATTCTTTTTACTCCCGGTCCCTTCGTCGCAGCCTGGTGAGGTATCCCGACGAGAGTTTTGACTCTTCTCTCCTCAAATTTCACTAAAAAATTTAGGATCACGTGGGTATCTTGGAATCGTTCCGATGGTTTTGTGACGAGGACATTGTTCTTGGTGCCTCGACATTTAGGGGTTGTGGCGGTGTCCCGGGAGTTGAGCTCCGAGGTGTTGTCGCCACAATTTTATCGTTGCAGTTCGGAATACCCGAGTTTTGCCGACATCGAAATCTCTTTTGTGCAGTTGTTGGTGAGATAACCTGATAGCCCAAAGATCGTGTGGCGAAAGGGAGTATTGCCATGACTTGTATAACGGATGTTTTTCAAGGTCGAGGTACACGATTTCCGAGGATTTCTTGGTTATGTGTTGACGGATGGATACAATGGATCTAGGTATTGTTAGTTTGGGTGATATATTTTGTGTCCCTCGTATCCCCAACACCAGATTGCATAACCAGAAAGTTTCGGAGTTTATAGGTGGGAATTCTAGTAGCTTACAGGATATTCTTTCCGGCGGATGTATGATTTGAGATTGGGGTTCAAAGTTTAGTGGTCCGCCCATTCACGGTCGATTTAAAGTGGTCGCGAGACGCCTTAAAGAATCCTTGGCTATGCTGATTCGGGACGCCTTGTTTGTCATTCGTGACGTCCGCTATACGTCGTGTCCGTAGGGCCCCACCACTAACACTTTGGGCGTAAATTCTATCATGTGTTTGTTCCGCTCATTCTTGAAGCCAATCCTTTGTTTTGTTTTGTTTTGTGGTATTCGAGTTGCTTCAATGCCAAGTGTTGATTCCATACCTTTCCTAATTGGTGTTCTCATATTGCTATGTGAATACTAATCCTTCTTGATCACCGAGCTTGTCATGTTAATTCTTTTCCAACCGCGTGCTTCTCTTCAAGTGAATCCGATCATTCCAACATTCGCAAGATCAATTCTAAGCTTTTTCTCAACGGTGTTCGCTTTATCCGACCCAAGTTGTTTTGATTTCCGCCTCCCACCCTTTTTCTTCAAGGACTCAGATTTCTTAATCAAGTATCCATTTTATTGAGTGAAGTTTCTTCATTCTTTTCCTTTAAGGTTTTATCCGGTGATTTCTCATGAAGACGCTAAGGAAGCTTTAACCTTATCATTGTTCCATTCTAATTTTCTTCTCCGGTGGATTTAAGTCAAGTTTTCAGTGGTGATCGTATTCTTTTCATCGTTTCAAATGTTTTCTCATGCTGGTGCACCTCTCAATCATTCACCTTCTCGCTATTCATTTGTTCTGGAGTGTTGAAGATATCTCGGAAGATTCTAGTTTTCATTCTCAATCCACTCAAGTTATTTTGAGGTTGTTATCTCATTCAAGCCATTTAATTCTACCGGTGCAATATCTATTTCAAACAATTGTTCAACGGTGGTTATTTTGAGTGGGCCCTAACCCACAGGTCTTTTCCCAGGATCTTACCTAACTCTTCTAATTTTCCGGAGTTATTCTCAAATTCTTTGCAAAGTTTGACGTAAGAATGAATTATCATCAGTCAAATGTCTTCTCCAAGATCTTTCAAATTCTTTCATTGTTGGTTCAACCTTCCTAATTTTCATTCCGGAGTGCTTCAACAATTCATGATGGTGATGTTCTCGTCGTCATTCTCGAATTTTGAAGACCGAAGAAGAGTTTCTCTTAAATCTCGCTTCTTTCTCTTCAAGATTCATGGTTATAGCTTTGATGCCATCGTCTCATAATTGTTTTTGATTGTGAGAATTCTTTTCAACCATCCGGAGCATTTCATGAGTTGTTTTCCATTTCTTTCTCCGAAGGCCATCATCTCAGAATTATTCATTCAAGCGCTCAACTCTGGTTTTCCAAATCTCACGGTGCATCGTCGAAATATCCTCTAATCAGTTCATGATCTCTTCGCTCTAATGTATCTAAATTTTGTCAAGCATCCTTATTCGTTTTACAATTCTTCCCGTGAATTGTGCCTTTGCTACGCTCATTCTCAATTATTATGGTGGTTTGTTCAAGAGTTCTCTTCCTTCGTTATCATATAGACTCATTCGTTCTTTTCAATCCTACCGGCGGTTCGTTGAAGACCTTCCCAAGTTTGCGCCATATCTATCTTAATCCTTTCTACGAGAATAAGTAGTATGCCTAATCCATTGCTTGTCATCAATTTAATTGGTGAAGGATCAGCATAATGTAATTCTTATTCTTGTTCCATCGAGTAAATTAAATTCCTTATTTTGGAGGTTCATCAAAATTCTTGATTTCAGTTGTTCATCTTTTCTTTTCCTGGAGTTCCAACTTTTCTCGGTTATATCATTTCAAAGCTTCATCTTATCACTGCAAGGCTTCACCTTGTGTTGTTAACTTCTCTTTCTTTCTATCACCCTTTTGTTTACCGGAGTTCTTCATGGAGGCTCTACATGATGGTTCGTCAAGGATTCTTTTAATTATTAATTGGTCTTTAAGATTTCTCTCGGAGTTATGTTCCGTCAAGCTATACTCTAAAATAAACATGGTGCTCAACACATGTTTTGTTTTGAGGAGTTCAAGTATTCTTCTTCTTCTTGCATTCGAAGTGCAATTCTTTCTACCTTATCATTTGAGGTGGTGTTATGTCATTCTCGACAATTTGAGTTCGTGTTTCATGATTCACATGTTGTCAAGAATGAGGTATTTTAAATCCATCAATCTCTTCATTGGAATTATCTTGGGCTATATTTCACCTAAAGCTTTCCCTAAGGATTGTTGCTATTTATGGTGCTTATTAAGGACCCAAGTTTTTCATTTGTCCTCTCGGTGATATAAGTTTCTCGTCTCCTTGTTGATATCAATCCAATCGTTTGTTTCCGTTGGTGGCAGAAACTCACCTCATAATTTTGAGGTCTTTTCCATAAGCCCACTACAAGCTTATTCATTTCGTTGTTGGTTTTCCAACAACTCCGTTCAATTCTTCTTTGCAAGGGTGCTTTTCCAAGTTCATTTGTGGCAGAAGTTGTCATTTTCTTCTCCATTCCTTTATTCTAACGACCTATCGTCAATTTTTCTTCCGGAGGCATTGTGATGTTGCACTCTTCGACCCATCATCTTTCTTTTGTCAAGTTCATGTTCATTTTCTTGCTTATCCATTTAACCGGAGTGTCATGTTTTCATTCGAGTTCTCTCATCTTATCAAGTTTTGCCTGCTTCCTCAACCGGAGAGCTGTCTGAAATCTTTCTTACCCCTTGTGCTTTTTTTCAATAGTTCCGGAGGCAGTATGTTGTTGATTTCATCAAGTATCATCCCATCTTCTCAAGTTCATGTTATATTCCTTCCATGTTCAATCGGAGTGCTGCCCGAATTCTTCCTCTCTCATCTTGTTTTAAACGGAGTGGTTTCGAATTCTATCTTGTCCATTAAACTCTTGATTCATGCCTTTTCAACCTTCAAGTTATCGTAATGTTCCTTGTTCCTCTTTTCTAATGGATTGTTTTCAACCTTGTTCATCTTCGTTGTGTTCTTTCTTTCATTTGCTCAACCTCTCAAGGTTCATGGTTTCACTCGTTTGTCAAAGAAGCAACTTAGTTTTACCTCTCATCTTCCTCTTCCTTTTCCCTCGGTGCCATCCTAGATCTCGGGCGAGATCCTCTCGTAGTGGTGGAGTGTTGTAACACCCGGATACAACTTTCCATATTAAGTAACTCCGACTCTTGCCCTTTCCGGAGATGTGATTTATTATTTCCTTCGTGGTTGGGTTTTGCCTGTTGTTTTGCATTTTGTTCTTGTTATGCATCTCATCTCATGGCATCATCTGCATTTCATCCGCATGTTTTTCAAAACTTGCATCCGTTCGGGTTCCGCGGTTCTCTCCGTTGTCCGTTCGAGTCGGATACACTTGCGCGCGCCGCTGCACCTCCGAAATATTATTTTATTAGTGGCATAAAATGTTCTCGGAATGGGTTGCAACTTGTCATGCGGTCTTATTATAGTGTAGACAGGCCGCCTGCCAAGTTTAAATCGATTCGGAGTTCGTTTGATAGCCCAACCGTTAAACCTACTACCGCGATATAGCCGGTATATTCGTCTTGACGTTTTCGGTCTCCGGAAAGCAGATGCCGGTCGCCTGTTCCTCTCTCTTCTCAGCCCGAGGCATTCTACACAGCCCACCAACCCTCTCCTAGTTTCCCTCCATTCCGATCGTCGGATCGTGATCGGAGGCTCAAGCGGCCTCAAACCCCCTAGAGACTAAACCCTAGCCCCTTTCCTATTTAAACCCCCCTCCCCTTCCATTTTTGGCCTCCTACCTACCCCTCCTCCTCAAATTCCGCGCGACCCAGCCTCCACCACCTGCAGCCGCCGCCTCCCGCCTCCATTTCCGCGCCCCCCCGCTCCCCCGCCGCCACTTGGCGCGTAGCCATTGGCTGCGCCGCCACCAGCCGCCGCTCCCCTCCAACCGCAAGGTGCCACGCGGCCTCCCTGTCCTTCCCCGCGCCCCACTTCCCCGCGGCCCTGTAGGCCCATCCGCAACCCGCCCCGAGCCGATCTGGGCCCGGAGGAGCCCGCGCGCCCCGCCGCCTGGATCCCGCTCGAGGAGGAGTCGCCGTCCCGACCACAGCTCCCTTGGCGGATCCCGCCCGTGCCCGACCCTCGCCGCCTACGCTTGGGAGCGCCCATGAGGTCGTCGGCCTCGCCTCTCTCTCTTTTCCTTCTCTCTTTCTCTCTCTCTAATCCCTCTCTCCCTTGGGTTCACGCCGCCATGGATGGCCGTCGTCGGCCTCGCCCGCCCGGTTGGATGGTCGCGGAGCTCCATGCTCACCATTCCGGCCGGATCCACCCCGCGCCGCGCCACGGCGCCCCACCACCTGCTCGGCCGGATCCGGGCATCTCCTCGCCGGATCCGCCCTCCGGACCCTCTCCGGCGCCTTCCCGTCGCTGGCCGCTCGCCGGGCTGTGTCCCCAGCCGCCTCCGTTCGCCAACCCAGCGTGGGCCCGCGCGTCGGCGGCCAGCAGCGGCCTGCCTCGCCTCCTCTCCTCCAGCGCCCCTTCCAGGCTCAAAGGCCCAGCCGGCCTCCCAGAGCCAGCCCCCCCCGGCCTCCTCTCCACCAACCAGGCTTGGCCATGGTGAAAACCCCAGCGCCCTTTGTTTTTTTCTTTTGTTGGGCCTGCTCCGGTTTAAGATTTGGCCCGTGTACGTTTTTTTTCAGATCCGCGATTTATCTATTATCCAGAGAATTACCGTTTTGCAGAAAAACCCTGGCACTTCATGCATATCCTAACTAATTAACCGTGCATCAGATCTAAATAAGTTATATATGAAACTTGCTCAGAATTTTGTCTAGTTTCATAATATGCAGTTTTCATCCCATGTTAAAATGTTTAAAATGCTGTTTATTTAAATTTTGCATATATGCCATGTTAAAATGATTTATTTCATAACTAAATAACCGTAACTCGGAATTAAATGTTCTTTATATGTAAATGGGGTGGAAAAATGCCTAGATTAACATGGTCCACTTTATGTTGCTGTTTAACAACTCTAAAATTGTGTTTAGGGCAGATCAGTACCGAATCTAAAATATTGCTCATGGGGATTTTCCGAATTGTTGTTTGTTATTTCGGCCTCATTTAAACTTGCCTAAATAGTTAGTTCCATTATGCTCCACCTCTTGCCATGTTTAACAACATTTAATATTGTTGAGTACCTAACGAGAGAGAACTAAATAAGTGTTGTGGTGTTCGTCAATATGCAACTCGTTGCATATTGAGCTCCACTAACTTGTAGTGTTGTTTGTGCATATTGCCATGCCATGCATTTTAAACCGGTCATGCATCATATTTGTTGTGCATCATGCCATGATTATGCTTGTGTGTTTACCATGTTGTTTGTGTCTTTCCGGGTTGCTTCTCTCGTTAGCTTCGGTTTCGTTCCGGAGTTGTGAGGATTCGTTCGACTTCATCCGTTTGTCTTCTTCATGGATTCGTTCTTCTTCCTTGCGGGATTTCGGCAAGATGACCATACCCTCGAAATCACTTCTATCTTTGCTTGCTAGATGCTCGCTCTTTTGCTATGCCTATGCTACGATGCCTACCACTTGCTATATCAAGCCATCCCAAATTGCCATGAACCTCTAACCATCCTTTCCTAGCAAACCGTTGTTTGGCTATGTTACCGCTTTGCTCAGCCCTCTTATAGCGTTGTTAGTTGCGGTGAAGATGAAGTTTGTTCCTTGTTGGAACATGGAGATGTTGTTCCTTGTTGGAACATGTTTACTTGTTGGGATATCACAATATATCTTATTTAATTAATGCATCTATATACTTGGTAAAGGGTGGAAGGCTCGGCCTTATGCAGTGTTTTGTTCCCTCTTGCCGCCCTAGTTTCCGTCATATCGGTGTTATGTTCCCGGATTTTGCGTCCCTAACGCGGTCGGGTGATTTATGGGACCCCTTGACAGTTCGCTTTGAATAAGACTTTTCCAGCAAGGCCCAACATTGGTTTTACATTTGCCTCCTAGCCTTTTTCCCTTGGGAGTCGCGCATCCCGAGGGTCATCTTTATTACCCCGGGCCAATGCTTGTCTAAGTGTTGGTCCAAACTAGAGCACCGTCTTGGGACCATCCCTTGGCAACTTGGGTTACGTCGGTACTGTGACGCTTAGCTTATCCGGTCGTGGCTCGAGGCGAGATCTGTGGCTACTATCGAGGTGTTCGCACGCCGGAGGTCTTCTGGTCTTGTTTTATTGCTGTGAAATGTCTTGTAGCAGGATTCCGAGACTGATCGGGCTTCCGGGAGAAGGTCTATTCTTCGTTGATCGCGAGAGCTTATCATGGGCTAAGTTGGGACACCCTGCAGGGTTTGAACTTTCAAAGCCGTGCCGCGGTTATGTGGCAGATGGGAATTTGTTAATGTCGGTTGTAGAAAACCGAAGTTGATCTTAATTAAAATACACCAACGCGTGTGTAACGTGATGGTCTCTTCTCGTGAGTCCGGAAGTGAACACGTGTTGGAGTTATGCTTAGCGTAAGTAGTTTCAGGATCACTTCTTGATCATAGTTGTTCGACCGTGCTTTGCCTCCTCTTCTCGCTCTCTTTTGCGTATGTTAGCCACCATAATATGCTAGTAAACTTGCTGCAGCTCCACCTCACTACCCTGTCCTACCTTTAAGCTTAAATAGTCTTGATCTCGCGGGTGTGAGATTGCTGAGTCCCGTGACTCAGATACTTCAAAACCAGGTTGCAGTGCCGATGAAACCGTGCGGTGATGGACCCGAGCTCAAGGAGGAGCTCGATGAAGATCTTGTTCATTGTGTTGTTTCGTTCAGTTGATCAATAGTGGAGCCCAGTTGGGACGATCGGGGATCTGTGTAGCATTTGGGGTAGTCTTCTTTTATTTTGGTTCCGTAGTCGGACCTTGATTGTATCTGTTTGATGTAATGTTTTACTCATGTATTGTGTGAAGTGGCGATTGTAAGCCAACTATGTACCTCTTTTCCCTTATGTATTACATGGGTTGTGTGAAGATTACCTCACTTGCGACATTGCTTTCAATGCGGTTATGCCTCTAAGTCGTGCTTCGACACGTGGGAGATATAGCCGCATCGAGGGCGTTTCACACAACCCACCAGGGCGCGCCACGAGGCCCAAGCGCACCCTGGTGGGTTGAGCCCACCTCGAGTGCGCCCCGGACCGCCTCTTTGCTCTATAAATACCCCAATATTCCAGAAACCCTAATAGGAGCGTCAAAATATTCCTCCAGCTGCCACAAAGTCCAGAACCACCAGATCCAATCTAGACACCATCACGGAGGGGTTCACCACTTCCATTGGTGCCTCTCTGATGATGCGTGAGTAGTTCTTTGTAGACCTTCGGGTCCGTAGTTAGTAGCTAGATGGTTTTCTCTCTCTCTAGCTGGATTCTCAATACAATGGTCTCTTGGAGATCCATATGATGTAACTCTTTTGCTGTGTGTTTGTTGGGATCTGATGAACTTTGAGTTTATGATCAGTCATATCTTTTTATATCCATGAAAGTTATTTGAGTTTCTTTGATCTCTTATATTCATGATTTCTTGCAGCCTCGTATTTCTTCTCTGATATTTGGGTTTTGTTTGGCCAACTTGATCTACTTATCTTGCAATGGGAAGAGGTACCCGGTAGTGGGTTCGATATTATGGTGCTTGATTCCAGTGACAGAAGGGCAAACAACACGTATGTATCGTTGCTACTCAGGATAAAAAGACGAGATCTATATCTACCGCCATATAGATAAACAGATCTTGTCTACATCATGTCATCGTTCTTATTGCATTACTCCATTTTTCCATGAACTTAATACACTAGATGCATGCTGGATAGCGGTCGATGTGTGGAGTAATAGTAGCAGATGCACGCAGGAGTCGGTCTACTAATCTTGGACGTGATGGCTATGTAATGATCATTGCCTAGATATCGTCATAATTATTTGAGGTTCTATCAATTGCCCAACAGTAATTTGTTTACCCGCCGTTTGCTATTTTTCTCGAGAGAAGCCACTAGTGAAACCTACGCCCCCCGGGTCTTCTGTCTCATATATTTGCCTTGCGATCTACTTTTCCTTTGCATTTTTATTAAAATCTATTAAACCAAAAATACAAAAATACCTTTGCGGCACTCTATTTATTTATGATCTATTATTTCAATCTATTACAACTTTCTGCCGTCAACTTGCCAATTTCTGGCGTCGTTACCCAAAAGGGATTGACAACCCCTTTAACACGTAGGGTTGCGAGGCGTTGTTATTTGTGTGCAGTGCTGTCGTGGTTTTGTCACGGCAGATGTCCTCATGAAAGGACTTAGTCGTGGAGCCATCGCTATGGGTTAGCTTAATGGGGTTAAAGCGGACAAGGGACACAAGAGAGTTTTATACTAGTTCGGCCCCTTACGATGAAGGTAAAAGCCTACGTCTAGTTGTGATGGAATTGATGGGGACCAGGGAGCGAATACGCTTTGCCTGAGTCTCGAATTGTTGTCTGTTGTCCTCAACCACCGCCGGGTCGTCCTCTTATATACATGGGTTGATGCAAGTCGGTTTACAGAGTCCCGAGGCCGGCTCATAAACGTGTCCGGCTCGGTCTCCACTCTTTCTACCTTATAATGCAAGTTACATATCAATGCCGGTCTATAGCTACAGGCCTTAAACCGGTTCTGGGCCTTGGGCCTTTACTCAGCGTCACTGTCTGTCTTCATGGGCTTCAAGTTAATCTAGCCTCTCCTGTCCGGTTTACGCCCAGTAGTAATATCCCCAACATTAAGCCCCAGACTGATTTGAACTGGTTCATGTCAGTCCTCAAGAAAACTTCGTCTTCAACATTTTCACATAATTTTGTAAACCGCCGTGACATCATCTGTTATAAAAAATTGTGTATGACACATCTTCATTAATGGGTCAACGACAATCGAGGCGACAGCTCCGCTTTCAAAATTTCTGGCTCCTTGATTTTCGCGCCTGACACTTATCCCTTGCCTTTATAAATAGGGCCGAGGGGTCATTTTCACCTTCCCCCTCGTGCCTCTTCGCGTCGTCGTCTTCCATGCGCCGCTCAGCCTTTGGAGCTCCGCCGCCACCGTCGACCGTCGCCTCTGCTTTGACTCTGGCCGCTGCATCACCCTGAACGCACCAGAAAACTGCGGCGCCTCTCTGCTTCTTCAACAGCACTGGTAAGCTCTTTGTTCTTTCCTCCATAGATCTGTTGTGACACCCCAAAATTTGTACAGGTTTTGTTAACTAAAAAGTTTTCCAGGAAATTAATTTTTTTCATTTTTTTGGATTTTCTTTGATTTCAGAAACATTCTTTTCTTTGATATTGTGGAGTTTTTACCCCAAGTAAAAACTTTCCTAGTATATTGTTGGACTTGTTTATCTGGCCAAGACCTTTTCTTTTTGATCAGTGGAATTTTTTTCTGAATTTATCTTCCCAGAACTTTATTTCTATGAAAATAAACTTTCTTAAGTTTCAGAGCTCAATTTGCACTGCAACCCTTTGATAGATTTATTTAAAATTTTCACCAAAATTTGGGGATGTCATGTGAGGTTTCGAAATCACTTTATGCAAAAATATCTCTCATTCATTGGATATTTTGAGCTCTACACCAAATTTTGCAATCTGGTCCGGTGGGCAATTTTGCACTACAACCTATTTAAGTATTTCTTTAAAGCCTCCACCAAAATTATGGGATGTTAGTAGTAGCATATGATTCAACTTTATGCAAAACCCATTGAGGTTCTTTGAAAAAAATTGAGTGAATCATACTCATCTTCATTCTGGCCCAGCTTGGCATTTTCTACTGCAACCCTAATTATTTTTCCTCTAGTGACCATGTGCTTTCTCCTGCTTGTAGTACACCATGCCAAACCTTTAAGTCCAGGAGATTGGACCCATTGGAAGATTTTTGGTCCATAAAATTATGCCCTTAACCTTCTGTCTAGAATTGGTTTTCTTAAAATCTTGCACTAACAAGTTTCTAGTTTTGCCAAACTAACTTTACCACCCTCTTATTCATCCAAAGAGACTATGATCTGGAGATTTTGGCCATCCCAAGAGTTACCTAGACGCCATTGGCATTCTGTCAAACACCTTGAGGGCATGGACAGTTTTGACATGATTTTTGTCTTTGCACTGTGCCTTGCACCTCTGGACAAACTAGCATGTCCACTAAGCTCCGAGATGACTCTAACCTAGACCTGTTAAACCCCAGCCTCACCCAAGACCTCTAGCACGCCCTGGCATTCTGTTGAGCATGTCGCGTGCGTGCGCTGGACGCGCCCAGACCGTGTGTTTTGCACGTGCGTGTGCCTGAGCCGCCGCATCGTGCCCCTGGCCCTTGCTCACTTGCGGAGCCGCGCCCGCCCTCGTCCACACGTCGGAGCCCTCCAAGCCAGCCCCTGGAGCCCTACAGTGCGGCCGTCAGGTCGGCCATGGCGGCTAGCGGCCGTCCACAACAGCCTCTGCCCTAGACAGCGCCGCCCGAGCCACCCTCGCTCGCCAGCTGCCCTCTGGAGCAGTTCAAGCTCATCCGCAAGCCCGTACTCTAGCACACGTCGCCCTGCAACTACAGAACGGCGGTCACCGACGATCCTATCCACGGCCGCCGCGAACCGACATGGCTGCGCTATATAAGGAACCCCGGAGCGTGTCCAGTCCCTCAGGCAGCCTCATACCATCCTCCTAGTGCCCCCTTAGCCGACAATCGAAGAGAGGAAAGCATTCTTCCCCGCCTCCGACTGTCGGATTTCGGGTTCCGGCAGACCCTTGAGGTTCGAACACTGGGGTGCGCGCGGAGATCCAACCTTCCACCATCTCGTACCTCGCCGAATCGCTGGGACCTAAACTACTAAACAGAAAAGCACAAGAGACACAAGATTTATACTGGTTCAGGCCACCATTGTGGTGTAATACCCTACTCCAGTGTGTGGTGTGGTGGATTGCCTCTTGGGATGATGAGGAACAATACAAGGAAGAATAGCCTCGCGAGAATCTATTCTTGGCGGGTGCGATGAACAGCTAGATGGTGTTCAGTCGCTCTAGCTACTGGTTTCATGATGAGGATTCCAGTCTCGATCCAGATGCCAGATGCCCCTCTCTCTCGTTTTTTGCTCTCTCTGAGTGTGGCTACTCCTATTTATAGGCGAAGGCCCTGGGCCTCTTCCCGAATATTGAGCGGGAAGGGCACCAACAATTTGCCATTTAAAGGGGAACAGCGTGTACACTTATCCTGACTAAAGTTGGTCCTCGCTTTGCCAAAGGCTCTGGTGATGGCCTTTGCTTGGGCTCCACGATGACACCCTTCCAGCCGTTGGGGCTGGTCTTGATCTTGTTGCACGAAATGGATGCCTTTGCTTGATGCTCTCGCTGCGCTTGCTCCTTTGCACCAAAGAGGAAAGGAGGGCGGTCTTGTGGCTGGCGCCCGACCGCGCCCTTGGTAAATCATGGCTTGCGTCATGGGCACCTCGCGAGTACCCTACCTTGAACTCTCCGCCTCCTCATGAGCCAGCTGGCGAGGCCGTGGCGAGAAGCTCCTTGTCGTCCGCCCATGAATCTCAGGCCCTCGCGAGGTCTTGAGCTTGCGTTGATGAAGATGGGCCATCTGGACCTCCTTGAGCCACGCCCATGAGGCCGCAGCGAGCAAGTCTGGGGACCCCGTTCCCGGAAGCGCCGGCAGTAGCCCAGGCCCTGGCGGCGCTGAACTTGGCTGGCGGTGTGGCGAAAGGGCAAGTCTGGCGTCGCGGGCCCCTAACAGCCAGCGGCCTTAGGCGCCGCGTGGCGGTTGATTGGATGCCTGCGCCTCTGCAACCGTGTGGGTTGATAACAGAGCGACATCTTGCTTGCCTCCTTTACTTTCTCGAGTTGTTGCTCAGATCCCCTTTCTTGCACCTCTCCTCTCCGCTTCCAAGACCTTCAGATCCACTCCGCCTGCGTGCCCTAGCCAGTCATGGCGCCTCGCCAAGCCCCGGCCGGAGCTTGGTACTCTCCCGCCTTGGACCCGCCAAATGTGTCGGGGGCGAGCCTCGCCCTGGTGCGCCGGATGGCGGAGGCGCAGGGTGTCAACGGGACGACGGTGTTCAAGGCCGGCTCTGCCGCCCCGGAGGGTCGGGGGAGTACCTTCTACCCGTTCTTCGTGAGCGCCATCATTGCTGGTCCGGTGTCTCCCTTTTCTGAGTTCTTCTTCTCCGTCCTCCGTCACTACAACATTCAAGCTCTACACCTCCATCCCAACTCCGTCCTTCTTCTGGCAATCTTCGCCTACTCCCCTGCGGCGCAGGTCCCGCATTCTCCGCCTCCCAGGTAGCGAGGGCGAGGGCGAGGATGGCGGGAGCAGAAGCCTGCCCCGATCCCGAAGAAGGACCGGACTAGGCAGGTCCCGCGCGGGTCCGCCCCGGCCTCGGGGCGATCCGCAGACGCGCCTCCTGCTCCCGGGCCCCTTGAAGCTGATCCTGCAGCCGGCTCTCGGGCTTCAAGTATGGCGGAGGTTGCTCGAGCCAGCGGCGATGACCGATAAGTGCTTGATTCTTGTTTTATTCCTTGCTTTGTCGCGAGGCTTGATATCTGTATCTCTTGGCTAGGCTGGCGCTGCGGTGAAAAAGCTCAAGGGGCTCTGAGGCTTCATCAGGCGGCGCCTCTGCCCTTGAAGGAAGGCGATGGCAAGGCCGGGCCTCTCTGCCGGTCATCCTCGCGAGGCTGGCGGAGCTGGCTGAAGCGAGCTCAGCCCCATGGCCCAAGCGACTCCAGAGGTGTCCTTGCACGATGCCGCCCGCTATAGCTGTTGGGGCGCAGCAGGTCCCGCCTCACGATACTGTGGTTACGCCGCCGCCATCTCCTCCTACTCCACCAACTGCTGTCTCTCTGACTCCTCCCACTGTCTTGGATCATGCTGCCGTTGAATTGGACCGGCTGCGGCAGGATCTTCTGGGCGCCGACCCTCGCTTGGTGGCCGGACGCTTGGAGCTTGCCTCTGGCTGGATTCGCTCCGACGCTTCGATTTGGGCGGCGCTGGTCCAGGCCTCGACGGCTTGCGACGAGGAGAAACAGGTTGTCCGTGAGGCGAAGATTGCCCGCGATGCTGCCCTAGGGGAGGCAGCCAGCATCAAGGTGTTGTGTGAGGCGCTGGAGGCGAGTGAAGAACTGCAGAACCAGCTTGCCGAGGCCCGCCTCCGCCGAGGAGGCAGGAGGAAAGCATGAAGGCTCATGAGGCGGCCGTCAGGACCGGAGGCCAGGCTGAAGAAGCGCCGTGACCGCCTAGGCGTGGCTGGAGCAGGAGGCTGGAGGCGAGGAAAGTCGAGGCTGGGCGACAAAGCGCGGGTTCTTGCCGAAGATCGCGTGGCCTTCCACAGATATGGAGGTGAAGGCTCGCACCTTCTTGAGGAGCTTTATGATAGCGGCTGGAGAGCCCAGCGGCGGCGCGGAGGGACGGCCCGCCAATCTGCTTCCCTTCTGGTTCGCGCTCTTGAAGATGTCTCCCTTGGTCTTGGCCCCCCTGGTGAGGCGGTAGCGTGTCTTGTCTTCTGCGGCAGCGGGTCCTCACTGCGTCTACCTTCGCGATCCAGCATCGACTGGACAGCTCTTTGGAGCCGCCAGCGGCGAGCATGCAGCAGCCGCTGCCGAGGCTGTGAAGGGTCATGTGGAGGCTCTATTGAGAAGTTCGGGCCTCCAGCACCAAGCCGAAGCTTAGCTGCCGCCCTTCTGCTCCGCGAGCGAACCCACTCGCGCTGCTCCACCGCCCGACAAGTGACTCCGTTGTGGCTCTGTCCTGCTTTTAATTCCTGCACATGTATCATGCCTCGGGGGCGTTTAAACTGCATTTGGTATTGCGATAACAGTGTGGACTGTAATATTTGCTTTTGAATTCCTTGAAATTTGCGCTTCCTACTTGCTTATGTTCTCGCTTGGCCGAGCCGACCTACGCCTCTCTCGGCCGCCGTTAGCCCGGATTGGAAACCAGGGGCGGGGACAAGGAGTGAGGGGCTACGTGACAAGTTAGGCTCTGAGTCGCGATGCTCGGAGTCCCCTTAGCGCCACGAACAACAAGTAGGGAGGTGAGGCAGGCGGATCTACCGTTCTCGTCTGCGAGCCGGCCCGCGCATACCTCAACCGCCGTTAGCCTTCCGGAACTAAGGGGTGAGGGCTACGAGACCAGTTAGGCTCTGAGTCGCGATGCTCAGGAGTCCCCTTGGCAGCTCAAATGGCATTCGTACCTTGGCTCCGCTCGGGGAGTGGCGTCACGACGAACCAGGCCGAGGGGGCTGGCTGGAGTGGCGTCGTCTGGCGTGACCAGCGCGCAGCCCGTGCCCAGCCCCTCGTCTGGCGCTCGAGGGGCGTTGCGACAAGGCGGAGACTAAGCTCTGGGCTCCACGAGGTTGATCGACCGGAGGCCACCCTCGGTTGTTTATCACCTGCGGAGCATAAGCGCTTCCGCATGCGTCTGGGCATAGCCGCTCCTCGGCGATGTCGTCGGCCAGCGGAGACATGGTGCTTCCTTTGGAGCGTGGGAAGGGCTCCCCTCGGGAGGAGGCCAGGCGTAAACAGCCCCACCACGACACGGCTGGCACGGTAGGGCTGCATGAGGTGTATCTCGGCACCCGTGAGCCAGCGGGACTCACGGGCCCCTACCTCAAGGCGGGTTGCGCTGGCTCTGGGCCTTATCTTGGTGTGTTCACTGCAAATTTGGCGGATGCGGGGCTCTCGTCTTGGGTCCGGCTCTCGGGCTGGTCTCGGCCGTCGTTGGCAAGCCAGTCGCAATGCCATGGACAAGACCCGGAGGTGAGGGCGGAGGCGGTAGGAGCTCTGGTCGCGATGCTCAGGCACCCCCCTTTAGCAGCATAAGCTGGGTTAGATAATGAAACTCTCGTCCTCTGGTCCCGGCTCACGGGCTGGTCTCGGCCGTCGTTGGCAAGCTAGGTCGCGATGCCATGGACAAGACCAGAGGTGAGGGCGGAGAGCGGTGGGAGCCACGAGTCGCGATGCTCTGGCACCCCCTTTAGCAGCGCAAGCTGGGTGGATCAGACAACTCCGTCCTCGGGTCCGGCTCTCGGGCTGGTCTCGGCCGTCGTTGGCAAGCCAGGTCGCGATGCCATGGACAAACGAGAGGGTGAGGGCGGAGGCGGTAGGAGCCCTGGTCGCGATGCTCAGGCACCCCCCTTTAGCATAAGCTGGGTTAGATAATGAAACACTCGTCCTTGGGTCCCGGCTCTGGGCTGGTCTCGGCCGTCGCGAGCAAGCCAAGTCGCGATGCCATGGACAAGACCAGGAGGTGAGGGCGGAGAGCGGTAGGAGCCACAGTCGCGATGCTCGGGCACCCCATTTAGCGTGCAAGATTCCGCCACCCGGAAAAGGCACCAAATAACAAGCATGGTGGAGTGAGAGCATAATCCTAAGGAAAAAGTAGGAAGGATACATGCCGCTGGGACAGGCCCGAGCGGCTTGGGGATGATGCAGCCCGAGGGGCGCCCCCAATAGGATAGGCTAATGACATGAAATAAAAGGGATACATGCGCGGGGACGGACCCACGCGGCCTGGGAATAATGCGGCCCTGAAGGCGCTCCTAGCCGGGAATAAAACTTAAAGATGTCACCTGGTGATGTTGAGGACGAAGGGGTGTTGGTGTAGCAGACTCGGTGGGCTGCGGGAGCCGATCCTCACGAGCCCCCAGGCCCGGGGGCCTCGGGAGGCTCCGGAGGCTGGCGGCTCCTCGGGGCCATCTCCATCTCCACCGGGGCTGCAGGCGTGCGACCTCTTGAGCCTCGGGATGGCCCTCATGAGGCGGCTGGTGCGCAGCTGCCCGCGTTTGGCAGGCCATAAGGTATGCGCCGCGTAGGCTGTGGGGCAGACCCTCATGGCGTCCCACTCGCGAGGGCAGGCGCTCTTGAGGCAGCGGCTCGGTTGAGCCTGGTATGTCGATGCAGAGCCGCGCAGCCCACCATCCTCTCTCTGGATGGGGGCCCACAGTGAGTGGTGGCGGCTGCCCTCATGACCCTTGACTCCTGTAGCTCTGAATGGCCTTGGCAGCGAACTCCCGAGGTTCGGCCCTCCTTGCCTTGCTCCTGCTGCTTGGAAATGTGCTTGACACGCCTCCACGTGGTGCTCAAGCGCCTCCCTCGTGACCCTGGCGAGGTCGGCGGCCCTCCAGGGGAGATCCCCCGAGCCCGGCCTGAGGAGGGCGCCGGGAGCGCTTTCCTATGCGATGGAAGGAGGCTCCGCTGGCAGTCACGAGGCCTGAGGGGCCTGCCTCTTGAGAGCCGGGCGGTCGATGTCTTCTTCTTCTTGGGTGCGGCCTCGTGATGCCTCCTGCTGCTGTGGTCTGGGTCTTCTAGCGATGTGGCCTAAAAGGCTCGCTCCAGGGAGCACACTGCGTCTCTTTCTTCCTGAGCACCGTGATGACCCGCCGCTTCCTAGCATCTTGAGGGCGTTGTAGCTGTGGTGGAGTTCTGACCATGAATTTGTGGCGCCGGGTGCCGAGGATGGTGTTGTCTGGCGGCGAATGTGGGCGGCGTCGAAGTCGATGAGCTCGGTCGGTGGTTATCGCGAGCCCGAAGGTGACAGGAAGGCGGACCTGCCCGATCGGGACCGTGGAGCCGTCGGTGACTCTGGAGAAAGGCTTGGTTGGCTGAAGCTGGTGTAAGGCGCGAAGATTGTTGAATGTTTCCACAGACGGGGCGTTGAGCCCTGCCCGCCGTCGATGAGGTCTTGGTGACCAGCACGTTCTTGATGATTGGGAACAAAGCATCGGAGAACTCCGGCTGATGGCTGCGCGCGAGCTGATTCGCTGAGCTGAGCGTGATGGCGCGCCCGACCACACGAGAGGCGCGTGGCCTCGAGCTTGGGAGGGCCGCATTCACCCGCGGGCGAACTGCTTGAAGATCTTGTTGAGAGGCTGGGGCTTGAGCTCCGCCCGGGATGCTGAGCGATCTGCAGCGGTTCTGAAGCCCCAGCCCCTCGTCCGATGATGGTCCTCAATTCTCCTTGGCGGCGGCGGTGGAGGGAGGCCTGCGTTCCCCTGCGGACGATCCTCGCGAGGCTGATCCCTCTAGCCTCCCTCGCGAGGCGGGTCTTGCCAGGGGTCCTCGCGAGGTTGGTCGCGCCACCCTTGGCGTGGGCCACGGTCTTCCCAGCGTCCTGCATTCCTTCCTCCTCCTCGGCCGTAGCCCTGGTCGCTGCACCCTCGGGGCGTCTACCGACCCTCCCTTCACGCACGGCCCGGAGCTCTTGGCATTCATTGGTGTTGTGGGTGTGGAGCTCATGGTACCGTGATCTGGCTGCCCTTGGAGGACTCGGGCTGATCTCTGCCTCGCTTGGTGTCTGGTTCGGCCTTGGTCGGCAGCCCTTGCGCTTCACTTCCTTGGCCTTGGACTTCTTTTCTTGGGATCTGCGGCAGGCAGCTCGAGGAGGGAGGCGCCCTCCTCAGCCTGGCGCGCCAGTCGCCAAGTTGAACAGCTCGGGGAGGTGCACAGATCTTCATGCATCGCCAGCTCCTCCTTCATCTTGGCGTCGCGCGCCCGTCGGAGAAAGCGAGATGATCGCCTCCTCCGTCACCACAGGGATCTTGAGGCGTGCGTTGTTGAAGCGCTGGATATACTTTTGCAGGGTTTCCCAGCTCTTTGCTTGATTGGCGCATGTCGCTCACGGCGGGTGGCGATCGCGAGTACCTGGAAGTTGGCGATGAAGCGGGTGCGCATCTCGGCCCGGGAAGAGATCATGCACAGGGCCAGATTCGGGAGCCAGTGCGGGCTCCGTCCTTGGCGCCATGGGAAACCTGTTCGCCATGACCTTTTCATCCCGTTGGCAGCCTTGATGCCCAGCTCGTGAAGCTGGAGGAACTCCGTAGGGTCAGCTGTCTTTGTCGTGGCGAGGCAGGTGCAGCTGAACTTGGCGGGCCACCTTGACCTTGCGCAGCTTCGGAGGTGAAAGCGCGGCAGCCCGCCGTGGCAGCTTGGGGCCTCGGACGACGAGAGCTTGGTCTTGCGGGCCTCCCTACGCCCTTGGTGAGGGGCAGCGCGAGAGTCTGACGTCTTTGGGCGGGGGCGCTCGGGGCAGCTTCTGTGGGCGAGAACTTCTTGACAGCTCTGCTCTTGCAGCGCTGGCGCTGGCGGGCGGGTTCCGCCAGGGCAGCGCGCCTTGGGGCAGGCGCCTTCTTGAGAGGAGGCGGCTGGGGCGCCCGGGAGCTTCATCGCCAGCGAGGTGGGGTGCGGTGCAGCGAGCCAGACGGTGCTGGCGCCTCTGCAGCCAGCGGACGAGCTCGGCGACTTCGGTCGAGCCATTCTTCGTAAACGTCGTCGGCAGGCGTGCGCAGAGGCTTCGTTTGCGCGATGAGTGCAGCTCGGGCCTCCATGGCCGCCGCAGGGCATGCGTGGCGAAAAACAGCGGGGTGGCGAAGGCGTGGCGGTGCGGCCGTCCCGCCTCATGGGCGAGTGCTAGGATGATGCTTGCTGCTTGTTCCCCGCCCGGGCGGTGGCGGCGTTAATGGCAGCGGTGACGAGGGAACGGCGAAGCGCCCGCCGGCGGGAGCTGTCAGGGCGACATGGGAGGCGGCGGCTCGGCGCTTCGGGCTGAGCCCGGCAGGCGTCGGCCATGGTTGCGCGGTCGGGGAAGAACGAAGCGGCGAAAAGCGATTCAGCGCACCTACAGCGCGCCAAATGTCGGATTTCGGGTTCCGGCAGACCCTTGAGGTTCGAACACTGGGGTGCGCATGGAGATCCAACCTTCCACCATCTCGTACCTCGCCGAATCGCTGGGACCTAAACTACTAAACAGAACAGCACAAGAGAGACAAGATTTAAACTAGCTCAGGCCACCATTGTGGTGTAATACCCTACTCCAGTGTGTGGTGTGGTGGATTGCCTCTTGGGATGATGAGGAACAATACAAGGAAGAAAAGCCTCGCGGGGGTCTGTTCTTGGCCGGTGCGATGAACTGCTAGATGGTGTTCAGTCGCTCTAGCTACTGGTTTCTTGATGAGGATTCCAGTCTCGATCCAGATGTCAGATGCCCCTCTCTCTCGTTTTTTGCTCTCTCTGAGTGTGGCTACTCCTATTTATAGGCGAAGGCCCTGGGCCTCTTCCCAAATATTGAGCGGGAAGGGCGCCAACAATTGGCCATTTGAAGGGAACAGCAGGTACACTTATCTGACTAAAGTTGGTCCTCGCTTGCCAAAACTCTGGTGATAGCCTGCTTGGGCTCCACGATGACTTCGCTTCCAGCCGTTGGGGCTGGTCTTGGTCTTGTTGCACAAGCGGATGCCTTTGCTTGATGCTCCCGCTGCGCTTGCTGCCTTTGCACCAAAGAGGAAAGGAGGGCGCCGAGCTGAGCTGGCGCCATGGCGCCCTTGGTCGTCATGGCTTGCGTCATGGGCACCTCGCGAGTACCCTGCCTTGAACTCTCCGCCTCCTCATGAGCCAGCTGGCGAGGTCATGCACGAGGAAGCTCCTTGTCGTCCGCCCAGCAATCTGGCCCCTCGCGAGGTCTTGAGCTTGCGTTGATGAAGATGGGTCGTCTTGGGCATCCTTGAGCCACGCCGCAGGCGCGAGCGAGCAAGTCAGGGACCCCGTTCCCGAGCGCCGACACCGGCCAGTTCGATCGCCGCCACCAGCCAGTGCGTGCGTGCATAAACAGAGTCTCCCCGCCCATCCGGTGCCACCATCACCTTCCCTCGACCTTGCGGAGCTGCCCAACCCCTCAAACGCGACCCAGAGCCACCGTAGCCCAAATCCTCAATTGTGCCCGAAGCTATCTCCGCCATGAAGCTCGCTGCCGGCGACCCCCTCCACCCCCACCAGCCCAGCGACTACCGGGAGGACCGCCTGGGGCTGGCGGATCCATCCCTGCCCTCGGATGCCCACGAGGAGCCGTCGTTCACTAGCAAAGATCGCCGGAGCTCCGCCTCCGTTCGGCCAAAGGAGAGGGAAGGCGAGGGATGACTGGTCAAACCTGACCAGTGGGTCGAAGGGACCCACTATCAGTGACCTAGCCCCGCCTCCACGTGTTTTAAGTGAAGACGTAAACCTCAGAAGTACGTCTCCTCTGCCCCGAAAGCGTATTCATTTGAAGCGTTTTCTTTTTCTGTTTTATTTTAAAAACAGAGTTTGACTGAAACTTTGACTAGCTATATCTTTTTAAATAAAACTCCAAATGAATTGATTCTTTTTCCCACCTCTCTCAAATTTCATCTAGTATATTTTAAGATTTATTTCAAAAATAATTAGGAAAACTTTTTGTACTGTTTTTAAAAGTTGTGTTAATTTGAATACTTTCGAAAATAGGAATTGGAGGGAAGATTAAAAACTTCCAAAAGTTTTGGAGTGCACCTCGCCTCTCTACACCTTGAAGGCAAGCATTCTGAACCCTGGTATAATATTGTTGTCTGTTGTTTGATACGATCGCACCACCACCTTGACCCGAAGTTTCCGTTATTTCTTGTGATAATATGATCATACTCATATGTGCATATTGATGATTATGTGATGTTGGCATTCAATATATTGTGATAGTAGACACCCTCGTATACCTTTCATGCCTACCGGGAGGAAGTCGGGAGAGCCTCTGTCTTGGGTAGACACGAGCTTGTCTCCGGTCTTCGTTGAGACGGTTGTGTCCGGTACGGCAAAGTGAGGCATGACGAGTGGTGACTTTGTCTGTTGGTTGAAACATATTGGTTATGCTAACCATGTAGGAAATACTTAAACCTCCTGAGTCGACCATAGATCGAGTCTTGTTCCGGTAACCCCCATACTTGTTTCGAACTACCACTTGTTCCTGCCACAGGTAGGGTACGGTTTAGTAAGTTGTCAACCCCTTTCCTAGCACACACTGTACAGAGAGGCCATGGTGGAAGATACCGGAGGCCTCCGGTAGGCATGCCACCTGGTCCGGGGGCATGGGTGTTTTCGGTTGTAGCCGAAGGGGTAGCTCCCCCTAGTTTGTGTGCGGTATAAATTTTGTGATCCCATGCTAATCGAGGTTGTAGCCTCCCCACTTAGAGTTTTGCTTAATAGGTGTCGTGGGTGATTCCTGACACCGGTAAGTTCGGTTGGTGTGTGCGGTCAGGTGTGTTTTCAATTAAAAGACCGTAGACGGAATTAGTCCCGATGGACTAAAGAGCATTACTCATGGGTAAAAGTACACCCTCTGCAGAGTTTATATCTATTCGAATAGCCGTGTCCGTGGTTAAGGACTACAGTCTGGGATGGGTCAAGTGTCGGTCTTAGCGTCGGGCTTCGGAGGAAAACATCTAAACTAGAACATTGATCGTGACTTGTGACTTATGATGATTATGATTATTATTATTATGGACTAACCAATTACATTATTTGAATTATTGAGTATCCCTGGGACGGTGCTACCTCCAGGATTTTCACTGTGATTAACCTTATATAAGCCCTTTATGTGGTGTCGCACAGACGCCCGATTGTGGCATGCTTGTTATTTATTTACCTTATAAGCCCTTTATGCGGTGTCGCACAGACGCCTGAATTTGGCATGCTTGTTATTTATTTACCTTATAAGCCCTTTATGTGGTGTCGCACAGACGCCCGACTGTGGCATGCTTGTTATTTATTTACCTTATAAGCCCTTTATGTGGTGTCCCATAGACGACCGACTGTGGCATGCTTGTCATCTAAATTGCTTATAAGCCCTTTTGTGGTGTCACTCAGACGCCCGACTGAGGCATGCTTTATATTACTACGTTTTCGAGGCGTCGCTTCAGACACCCGATCGGTGCATTCTATTCCTACTCACTGATTGCATATCCATAGTTGGCATGAATAACCTGCTTGCGTGCATCATGGATTTCTATTTCGTGACTGACATTATGATCATGGCATATTTCAGAGCACGATTATCATTCGCTATATTATACCTGTGTTCAAAATGTTTGCGAGTACATTCAAAAGTACTCACTGGCTTGTCCCTGGCTATTGTCTTGGCCAGATTTCCTCGCATGGAGAGGAGCGTTGCGATGACAGCCCGTAACCTAGGTGATGATGACAGTAGCCCCGCGAAGATAGGAGTTATCCAGGTCAGCTGTTGCTGTGGGAAATGGAGTCCCATAGACACTGATGACCCGCAAACCGCTTCCACCATCAACCACTAGAAACCATTTGTTGTACTTATAGGCCAGAATGGTCTTGTACTACACATTATGTACTTCGCTTGGAATTTCTATATCAAGTTGGTGCCTCATCACTAACGGTAATCACAGGGCTGGTGAGCACAAGAACCATTTTGGGAAATTGCTATCCGAAAACCGGTCGACAAACTTGGTGTTAGAGCCAGGTGACCATTGGCTAATCCTATCTTAGCAGGTCAAAAAACCTAGGTTAACCAACCCACGGACCTTAACCTAACCCCGCCAAGCTTCTCATGTAAGGTAGCCACACGGTGACCCGACACCTTTTGGCGATCGGTGCCCAACCTATCGGCAGCACATCGATCACGCGCGATGACCGACACCTAAATTGTCTCATTCATAGCGCATGCAGGAAGACTCCGCCCTCTTTTTCTATAAGAAGGGCACGCTAACCTCAACACAGCACAACACAGCCTCTTCCCCAAACCGAGCCATAATGCCTGGCCCCGTCGTGCACAATGAAACCACGGCAAACAACCTTGGAGGTTTTGTGACCGTGCTAGCAAACCTCACCCGCCGTGCCTTTGCATTAGAGGAGCCCCCAAAATATGTTGTGTACCAAGGGCCCATGAGCGGTGAGAGCCGTCAATTCTGTGCCACTATGCACATCTACGGTAGGGGTCTATCGCCAGAACGCCCCTACAGGTTCACCGGAAGGACAACTTCCTTTGAGCCACAGGCCATCCAACTAGATGCTCGAGAGGCTATAGTTCAACTCCGGCACTTGTCGCCCAGAGTTAACTGTCGCTCGTTCTACTACTATCCCAGCCGTGAAGGGTATGGTAGGCCACCCCGGATTGCCAACGGAGATCACGAACAGATCCTGCATTGTTGCACCTAGTGCGCTATGTAGGTGCACTAGAGGAACTGTTCGATCAAATCACCCTTGATCTGATCACAGCTCGTGGAGAACTGGTTCGCCGAACCCCGGCGAGAGGAGAAGATGAGCCCGATGCCGACAACCCAGTCGTGCTGTTCGGACACCCGATCGAGTCCTTGAGGTCTGCCCCAGCCATCGACCAAAACACGATGGTGTCCCCAGAAGTGCTTCGTCGCCTTTTGGGAACACGCTCCAACGGGGTTGTGGCCAACAATCCCCGAGATGGTCATCATCACTACCCCGACCCTGCAGCCCCTCAACCCCCTCCAGCTAATCCTGATAGTGAGACCCGAGGAGAAGCCTCGACATCCACAAGGCACGCCCGCTTGGATATAAACGAGGTAGACTAAGTCACTTGAGTAGTACCGAGTCTCAGTGTGTCCACGCCTTATAATCGTATGACCTTGTAAATAAACATAACCTGTAGTCGTGCCTCTGTTTTAAATAGTAACCTTGCATAAATAAGTTAGCATGCAGTTGTATTTTTTTTATCCCTGGCACAGCTACCAAAAACCACCCCAACAACCCCCACAGTGATACGTCACTTTAGTGAGATATGTGTATTTGTGGCTTTGACCCCGACCCTTAGAGCAGAACTGGCAAATTAATTACCTTTCACCGCGGTAAATGACCCAGCTCCAGTGCTATAAAAAGGGCCACCTCGTGACCTTGCCAAGTACCCCTCACCTTGTGCACAACTCTCACAGCCATTTCTTTGCCATGCCGAGCCCCAGTATTTATCTGAGAACTCTAGATGCAACCCCGGGTACTTTTGTTAAGATATTGTGGGACTTTACCTGCAGTACCATGAGTGCTATCCAACCACCCCAGTAGGAGTTGCTCAAATCAAGGATCACCCCATCCACCTCGAAATATTGGGCAGTAGTGCACATCCCTCCCGCAAACCCGAACCAAGACCCAACGGAGGTCTCCTTCGTGGGGAAATCTATGCCGACCCCACATATGGCCATAGAAGCTGCTGCGTACGAAGCGCTTACTCGCCTTCGATTCGCGGTACCCTATGCCAGCGATCGGGGGCATAATTACTTCCCGAGTCGCGCAGCACCCGGAGAAGTAGCATCTTTTCCCGGTGGACGAATTGAGAGAGACCCAGTGCTTGCCAACCTTGCCCAGTATGTCATCACTCAAGAGCGTTTAACCCAACGTGTGATGGGTTATCTCCAGAGCCTCGCTGATTTAAACCCTCAGATCGCCATCGGCAGACCACTGAGGCCCGACCAAGAGAGGCGCATCCATCGCCTAGTCAATCCGCTTCCCCCGATAGAAGAAGAGTGTGCCCTGATTCCAGAGACTTTTTCTCGAGACTGAGGGAGTCCTGGATTAGGGGGTGTCCGGATAGCCGAACTATCACCTTTGGCCGGACTCCTGGACTATGAAGATACAAGATTGAAGACTTTGTCCCGTGTCCGGATGGGACTTTCCTTGGCGTGGAAGGCAAGCTTGGCAATACGGATATGTAGATCTCCTACCATTGTAACCGACTCTGTGTAACCCTAACGCTCTTCGGTGCCTATATAAACCGGAGGGTTTTAGTCCGTAGGATGAACAACAATCATACCATAGGCTAGCTTCTAGGGTTTAGCCTATCTGATCTTGTGGTAGATCTACTCTTGTACTACCCATATCATCAATATTAATCAAGCAGGAGTAGGATTTTACCTCCGCCGGTTTTGACACCGACATTGGTGCTTTCATTGAGAGTTCCTCTATGTCATCATATTTAGGCCCAATGGCTCCTTCGATTATCAACAGCGACGTGGTCTAGGGTGAGACTTTTCTCCCGGACAGATCTTCAGATTCGGGGCGGCTTTGCATCATGGGCCAATTAAGCAGCCATCTGGAGCAGATTGAAAGCTACGCCCCTGGCCAACAGGTCAGATTTGGGAGTTTGAACTACGCGGCCGACGTCCGCGGAGACTTGATCTTCAATGGATTCGAGCCACAGCCAAGTGCACCGCACTATTTTGGTGGGCACGATCTAGCTCTGCCGCCGAACAGTGCCCTGGAGGCCGCACCAGTGTCCGCTCTGACCCTTAGCTCGGAGCCGAATTCGCCGATTGAGGACGAGTGGCTGGACACCGCCTCGGGGGCTGCAATCTCTACAGCGATTGAGCCGAACACCATCCCTGTCCTTTGCGAAGCTCGTGACTCCAAGGTGCCAGACTCCTATCGGGACTCCGAACCTTACGCGCCCCTGCCAATCGAATCCGATTGGGCGCCAGTTATGAAGTTCACTGCCGCGGACCTCTTTCAGCACTCGCCCTTTGGCGACATCCTGAACTCACTAAAGTCTCTCTCTTTATTAGCAGAGCCCTGGCCGGACTATGGTCAGGAAGGTTGGGATGCGGACGACGAAGAAATTCAACGCCCACCCACTACCCACTTTGTAGCCACTGTCGATGATTTAACCGACATGCTCGACTTTGACTCCGAAGACATTGACGGTATGGACGACGATGCCGGAGACGACCAAGAACCAGCGCCTACAGGGCACTGGAAGGCCACCTCGTCACACGACATATATATGGTGGACATCCCAAAAGATGGGAATGGCGATGGAACAGCGGAGGATGACCCCTCCAAGAAACAGCCTAAGCGCCGACGTCAGCGGCGCCGCTCTAAATCCCGCCACGGCAAAAACGGTGATTCTGGCACGGGAGATAATAACACCCCGGACAGCGCCGAAGACAACCTCCTCCAGCAGGACTCAACACAGGAGGATGGAGAAGCCAGCCCGCATGAAAGAGCGGCAGAAAGAGAGGTAGAGGACAATAATTTTATGCATCCCTCCGAAGACGAGGCAAGCCTCGACGACGAAGAATTCGTCGTGCCTGAGGATCCCGTCGAACAAGAGCATTTCAAACGCAGGCTGATGGCCACGGCAAGCAGCCTCAAGAAAAAGCAACAACAGCTTAGAGCTGACCAAGACTTGCTAGCTGACAGATGGACTGAAGTCCTTGCAGTCGAAGAGTATGAACTCAAACGCCCCTCCAAGAGCTACCCAAAACGCAGGCTGCTACCCTGATTAGAGGAGGAAGCACCCAAACCTACATCACCAGTGCATGACGCGGCCGACCGGCCACCTCGTGGCCGCAACAGAGAGGCCTCTAGGCCCTCCGCTCAAGCCGCACCCTGGCGTCGCTTGAAAAGCAACAAGGCACGGGGAAATGCGCCAGACCTGCGAGACATATTGGAGGACAAGGCAAGGCAAACAAGATCGATCTACGGATCGCGGGGGCGCCCCACGACACGTGATAATAACCGTCACGCCAGATACAGCAATACCGGCCGGGCCGAATACAGTAGACAAAGCTCACTCGAGCTGTGTCATGATGTAGCCCAGTATAGAGGCACCGCACACCCACTATGCTTCACAGATGAAGTAATGGATCATCAAATCCCCGAGGGTTTCAAACCCGTAAACATTGAATCATACGACGGCACAACAGATCCTGCGGTTTGGATCGAGGACTATCTCCTTCATATCCACATGGCCCGCGGTGATGATCTACATGCCATCAAATACCTCCCACTCAAGCTCAAAGGACCAGCTCGGCATTGGCTTAACAGCTTGCTAGCAGAGTCAATTGGTTGTTGGGAAGACCTGGAAGCCGCATTCCTTGACAACTTCCAGGGCACATATGTGCGACCATTGGACGCCGATGACCTTAGCCATATAATTTAGCAGCCAGAGGAATCAGCCAGACAATTCTGGACACTGTTCCTAACAAAGAAAAATCAAATCGTCGACTGTCCGGATGCAGAGGCACTAGCAGCCTTCAAACACAACATCCGCGACGAGTGGCTGACCCGGCACCTAGGACAGGAAAAGCCGAAATCCATGGCAGCCCTCACCACACTCATGACCCGCTTCTGCGCGGGAGAGGACAGCTGGCTAGCTCGTAGTAACAACTTGACCAAAAACCCTGGTAGTTCGGATACCAAGGACAGCAATGGCAGTTCGCATCACAACAAGCACAAGCGCCACATTAACGGCGATAATGCTGAGGATACGGCAGTCAATGCCAGATTCAGAGGCTCTAAACCCGGTCAGCGGAAAAAGCCATTCAAAAGAAATACCCAGGGCCCGTCCAATTTGGACCGAATACTCGATCGCTCGTGCCAGATACATGGCACCCCCGAAAAACCAGCCAACCACACCAACAGGATTGTTGGGTGTTCAAACAACGAGCAAGTTAAATGCGAAAACAATGGCAAGGGCTACATAGCGATGCGAGGAGGAGCCCCGCCGCCCGAACAATAGAGGACGAAGGTTTCCCCCACAAGTGCGGACGGTGAACATGATATACGCATAACCCACATACCCAAAAGGGAGCGGCGTGCACTAAGGGGCGTATATGCGATGGAGCGATCGCCCTAAAGTTCAACCCGTGGTCCTCCTGCCCGATCACTTTTGATCGAAGGACCACCCACTAGCATCCGTCATGGCGGATTCGCCGCGTGGTTCTAGACCCAATCATTGACGGATTTCACCTCACTAGAGTCCTAATGGACGGCGGCGGCAGCCTGAACACGCTTTATCGAGGATACAGTCGCAAAATGGGCATAGACCCTCAAGGATTAAACCCACAAAGGCGACCATTAAAGGCGTCATCCTAGGTGTAGAGGCCAATTGTACAGGCTCGATTACACTCAAGTGGTCTTGGATCCCGGATAACTTCCGGCGAGGAATTAATCTTCGACATAGTCCCGTTCATGGCGGCTATCACACACTGCTTGGACGAACCGCATTTGCCAAGTTCAATGCGGTGCCGCACTACGCATACCTCAAGCTCAAGATGCCAGGCCCTCGAGGAGTAATCACGGTCAATGGAAACACCGAACGCTCTCTCCGAACGGAGGAGCACACGGCAGCCCTCGCGGCGGAAGTACAAAGCAGCCTTTCAAGGCAACTCGCGAGTCCGTCCATTAAACGACCGGACACCGTCAAGCGTGCCCAGAGTAACCTACAACAAGACCGCCTGGCACGTTCCGAGCACGCGTAGCAATGCGGCCCCGACCCCAGCCCTCGCGAAATTGCGAAACCAGTACTACGCGTACATAACTACGCTCTAGAAATACCATGGGCATAGGGGGAGGGGCACGACCACGGCATGCCCAGAATGCGGCTCAACCGCACTAGGGGCTCCCGATTGTGTCATTCTTTTTTTTCCTTTTTCTCTTACTTTCAGGACTCCGTTTTCTAGAAGCCCTGTCCGGCATTAGAATCGCCGAACACACGATGCAATCCCCAGGGAAGCAGAAAGCTACGTCGAGTGCCCAGGTGGTCTCTATTACGAGCAATATACCTGTTTTGCATACTATCCCGCAGCTTACCCCTGGAGGGGGACATGTCAAAAAGTCCCGTCCCTTCTTATCGCACTATTTGTATCGTTCTGATTTTACCGCAGGCCTTTTTAAATAAACAATGCATAGCTTTTGTCTATTATTGCATTCTCCTTTTCTACGTATATGCATTCACTAATTACATGTTGCACCCGTACACTTTGGTACGGCCGAATACACCAGGGGCTTAAGTACCACAAAATATGGTGTGATAAGTCCGGACACTTTCACAAGTGCCGCACCCCGCACTTATAGCATTATATGCATCGGCTCCGAATCATGTCTTGGGTCAATAGTTGGGTTTGCCCGGCTCCCATGTTTTGGTACCTTACGTTCCGTTATATCGGCTAAGGTAGCGCTGGGAGAACCACTGCGATTGTGCCCCGGTTGAGCTGGGTTAAGCACCTCAATGGAGAAAGCTAAAACTGACCGTCATGATAGGGCGAGAGCCGGTCGCTGTTTGAGAGGTTTTTCGAGTCCCTAAAGACTTATGCCGCTTAGAGCGAGGTGCCAGCATTGTCCAGCCAGGGCGTGGATAGCGCCCCAAACTCGGTCTTCCGAATACTAGGGGCTTCGCCGAAATTTAAAATTATAGAATTCTATGGCTAAGTGAGAGTGTTCAAGCATTATAGTCCGGTTGCCTTGTTCGTTGCGTTGAGCGCCTCCCTCGAAGGATCCAAGAATGGGAACAAGAGCGCTCAAGTTTATCCCGAACACCCCAGCACTCGTGGCATGGGGGCTAAAGCCAACGACTCGCCATCTCTCAAATTTAATAAACGGCCGCACAGAAGGTAATATTTTAAATTCACAAGTGTTGCTTAGCGCATATGAATTGGTTTTCAGCGTACAGGATAACAAATGCGAGTCTACTCAATAATTACATCTTTGGAGCATTCACCCGCTATAAGGCGGGCACCCTTCAGGACGCCCTCATAGTACATCTCGGGCTTGCGATACCCCTTGCCCGACGGTGGCCCGTCCGTCACAAGCTTCTCAGCGTCCATCTTGCCCCAGTGCACTTTAGCACGGGCAAGGGCCCGACGGGCACCTTCAATGCAGACAGAGCGCTTGATGACTTCAATCCATGGACAGGTGTCCACCAGCCACTGCACTAGCCCGAAGTAGCTCCCAGGCATGGCTTCCTTAGGCCATAGCCGAACTATGAGGCCCTTCATGGCATGTTCGGCCACCTTGTGGAGATCGACCAGCTACTTCAGCTGGTCGCTCAGGGGCACCGGGTGTCCGGCCTCAGCATACTGAGACCAGAACACCTTTTCCGTCGAGCTCCCCTCCTCGGCCCGATAGAATGCGGCGGCATCAGACACACTACGGGGCAGATCTGCGAAAGCTCTTGGAGAGCTCCGGATTCGGGTAAGTAACAGATAATTCACTTTCACATGCCTGCTTTCCATAAAAAATGCCTTACCCGCCGCTATATTCTTTATCGCCTCAATCTCCTTGAGGGCCTTTTGGGCTTCGGCCTTAGCGGCTTTGGCACTTTCAAGGGCCGAGGCGAGCTCGGACTCTCGAGTCTATGAGTCACGCTCCAAACTCTCGTGTTTTTCCACGAGAGCCTGGAGCTCTTGCCGCACCTCCGCCACCCGTGCCTCCTGCTTCTCTCGCTCGGTGCGCTCCGCGGCCGCATTGATTTCGGCCCAGGACACCGCCTCTTTCAGGGCTGCCACCTCGTTCGTGGCCCCTGCAATATTCATGTTAGTCCAATCATTTTTTGCAACCATATTTTTTATGTATAATCCCATAAGGCATTACTTACCTTCCTTGTCCTCGAGCTGCTTTTCGGCACGGCCGAGCTCATTCTCGGACCGCTCGAGGCTCTCCTTCAATGCATTGACCTCCGCAATCAGTGCGGCAGAGGTCAGCAACGCAGCCTGCATCCCCATATTGACACACTTATGTTAGACTCCTGCGTATATCTTTTTAGATCCTCAGTTCGGCTTTTCTTTCCGAACACCGAACTAAGCATCAGGGGCTACTGTCTATGCGGTAATATTTTTACATATTCTAAACACATACCTCAAAGCCTGTTAGAAGGCTGGCACAGGCTTCAGTCAACCCACTCTTGGCGGACTGAACTCTCTGGATCACCACACTCATAACAGTGTGGTGCTCCTCGTCGATGGAGGTGCCGTTAAGCGCCTCCAGCAAGCTATCCGGTGCCTCCGGTTGCACGGAGGTCACCGGCGTCGCAGTCTTGCCCTTCTCACGAAGGGGCCGCCTGCCGGTCTTCGGAACCACTGAAGGTTCCGGTACGGAGTCCGGACCAGGGTCGGACTTAGAGCCCTTGGGGGTTTCATCCCCTTCGCGCCTGGAGTCCGGGAGGTTGCTGTAACGCCCTCGATGCGGCTATATCTCCCACGTGTCGAAGCACGACTTAGAGGCATAACCGCATTGAAAGCAATGTCGCAAGTGAGGTAATCTTCACACAACCCATGTAATACATAAGGGAAAGAGATACATAGTTGGCTTACAATCGCCACTTCACACAATACATGAGTAAAGCATTACATCATACAGATACAATCAAGGTCCGACTACGGAACCAAAATAAAAGAAGACTACCCCAAATGCTACACAGATCCCCGATCGTCCCAACTAGGCTCCACTACTGATCAATTGAAACGAAACAACACAATGAAGAAGATCTTCATCGAGCTCCTCCTTGAGCTCGGGTGCGTCACCTGCACGGTTTCATCGGCACCTGCAAACTGGTTTTGGAAGTATCTGTGAGTCACAGGGACTCAGCAATCTCACACCCGCGAGATCAAGACTATTTAAGCTTAAAGGTAGGACAGGGTAGTGAGGTGGAGCTGCAGCAAGCGACTAGCATATATGGTGGCTACCATACGCAAAAGAGAGCGAGAAGAGGAGGCAAAGCACGGTCGTGAAGCTAGTAGCGATCAAGAAGTGATCCTGAAACTACTTACATCAAACATAACTCCAACACCGTGTTCACTTCCCGGACTCCGCCGAGAAGAGACCATCACGGTTACACACTTGTTGATGTATTTTAATTAAGGTCAACCGGGTTTTCTACAACCGGACATTAACAAATTCCCATTTGCCTCATAACATGGCACGGCTTTCAAAGATAATACCCTGCAGGGGTGTCCCAACTTAGCCCATGATAAGCTCTCGCGATCAACGAAGGATATTCCTTCTCCCCGGGAAGACCCGATCAGTCTCGGAATCCCGGCTACAAGACATTTCGGCAGTAATAAAACAAGACCAGCAAAGCCGCCCGATGTGCCGACAAATCCCGATAGGAGCTGCACATATCTCGTTCTCAGGGCACACCGGATAGGTCAGCCTACGAGTAAAACCAGCCCGCGAGTTGCCCCGTGGTGGCCCCGCAGTCTGCCCGTTTCGGACCAACACTCGAAGGAGCACTGGCCCGGGGGGGCTAAAATAAAGATGACCCTTGAGTTTGGAGAACCCAAGGGAAGGGGTATAAGTGGTAGGTAGTCAAATGGTAAAACCAAGGTTGGGCCTTGCTGGAGGAGTCTTATTCAAAGCGAACTGTCAAGGGGGTCCCATAAATCACCCAACCGCGTTAGGGATGCGAAATCCGGGAAAATAATACCGATATGACGGAAACTAGGGCGGCAAGAGTGGAACAAAACACCAGGCATAAGGCCGAGCCTTCCACCCTTTACCAAGTATATAGATGCATTAATTAAATAAGATATATTGTGATATCCCAACAAGTAAACATGTTCCAACAAGGAACAACATCTCCATGTTCAACAAGGAACAAACTTCATCTTCACCGCAACTAACAACGCTATAAGAGGGCTGAGCAAAGAGGTACCATAGCCAAACAACGGTTTGCTAGGAAAGGATGGTTAGAGGCTTGACATGGCAATATGGGAGGCATGATAAGAAAGTGATAGGCATCGTAGCATAGGCATAGCAAAAGAGCGAGCATCTAGCAAGCAAAGATAGAAGTGATTTCAAGGGTATGGTCATCTTGCCTGAGATCCCGCAAGGAAGAAGAACGAGTCCATGAAGAAGACAAAAGGATGTAGTCGAACGAATCCTCACAACTCCGGAAGGAAACCGAAGCTAATGAGAGAAGCAACCCGGAAAGAAGCAAACAACATGGTAAACAACAAGAACAAACATGGCATGATGCAGAACCAAATATGATGCATGTCCGGTTTAAATAGCATGGCATGGCAATATGCACAAACAAAACTACAAGTTAAATGGAGCCCAATATGCAACGAGTTGCATATTGACGAAACACCACATCAATTATTTAGTTCTCTCTCGGTTATGTACCCAACAAGGTTAAATATTGGTTAACATGGCAAGTGGTGAAGCATATCAAAACTATACCATCTAAACAATTTAAATGGGGCCGGACATAAAAACAACAAATCCGGTAAATCCCCATATGCATTTAGCAATTTAAAGCAACAACAATTTTTAACATTGAAATGTTGTTAACATGATGCGGATGACATAAACAAGTTTTATGCAATTTTTATGCAAATGTTGACATGAGCATGTTATGAAGCATTTGGTCACCATGGCGGAACAAAACGGGTGCCACGGCAACGAATCCGAAAATGATGCCACGGCAACATATCGGTTCCGGTAGCTCACGGAGATACCGGTGCAAAAGGAAGTGAGCGTGAGCGAGTCATGCAAGATGGTGGGGTGCTCCCGGTTATCGGGTTCCCATGGGTCGACGGCATGGCAAATGAGGAGGAACGTGCACGAAACAAACGGGCACGAGGCAAACATACGGTTCATCTTATACAACATGCATTCGTTCACGGGCATCGTCTCGGGGTTTATACCTTCGAAGCGTGCATTTTCAGGGCGGATCGAGTTCGTTGAAGGAAGTAGTGGTACACGGGTCGCAGTGGGAAGTAGTCGTTCTCGCGACGGTAGCGGAAGTAGTGGTTCACGGACGTCGTGGAAGTAGTCGTTCTCGTTTCGTAGTCGTACATGTCGGCGGTAGTGGAAGTAGTGGTACACGGCGACGGTAGTTGTACACACGTTGTAGTCGAACTTGCGAATAGCGTCCTCGAGGCGTCGTGGTACTTGGGGTCTTCGGACTTGCCGGTCTCGGTTCTTGCGACGGTAGTGGTACATGGCAACGGTGGTCGAACTTGAAGGGTCGTCAACGTCGTGCGACTTGGCGCATCACCGGGTGTAGTCGTACACGAGGTCCTGCCCGGGGATGGTCTTGGCCTTGGTAGTGATTCGAAACGGAGCCTTGCGGAGACAACCCAACGAAGCATGTTGCGGTTGAAGGGCATGGGTCTTCTTCGCCCAAGGAACAAAAATGGAGGCGGCTGCGGCTGATGCGGTCGCAGGATGCAGGGGTGCGGCATGGAGCTTGGCGGGGACTCCGGGCTCTGGTGGTCCACCAACGGAGGAGGCGGCAAGGCGGCGGACGGGCGCAGGAGCACCACTCCTGGCTCGATGTGGAGGAGGCGACGGCACGGGCCTGCGGGGCTGGCTGGCACCATGGACGAAGGGAGCATGAGCTCGGGGAGGAGGCCGAGCGCTGGCGAGGAGGCGGTGGAGGCCGACTCCGAGGCGGACGGGCGCGGGTCAACGTGGCGCAGAGGAGGCGACGAGGGGAAGGACTCGCGGCAGAGAGGATGGGGCCACGCGCGGGGTGGCCCTCCTGGGAGTAGCCGGCGGCGGCGGGTGGCGATGGGGACGTGGGGGAGAAGGAAGGGCGAGGCCTTGGGCGGAGGCGGAGGAGCGAGGACCTCCTGTTTCATGGCGGCAGAGGGGATCTAGACGAGGGGAGCTCGATGCGTGCGGCGTTGGAGGGAGATGGGGATCGAGCAGGAGGCTCTCCCCTGCGCTAGGGTTAGAGGGGGCGCGGCTGGGCCTTGGTCCGGCTTAGGTAGTGGGCTGCGGCTGGCCTAGATGGATACAAGTGACGGCTGGGCTGTCTCTCTCTTCTCTCTCCCTCTAATTTTCTAGCAGAAAATAAATAGAGAGAGGAAAAGAAAGAGAGAGTTAGGGAAAGATTTGCGCATGGGGATAATTTTCCCGGACTCGCAAAAATATGCTCGTTCCAAGAAAAATAGAAAGGCCATGATTGAAAGATTTAAATTCAAACTCATTTGAATTTAATTCAAATGGGTTTGAACTAGGACTTGATAAAAGGAAGGTCCAAAAATGTTCGGATTTTTGATGGAGCTCCGGAAAATGGCAAAAGAATTATTGGCAAGGTTAGAGAGCCAAAACTTGAAGAAGAAAAGGCCAAGGGATTTAATATGCAAGTGGGTTCATGGGTGATTCCAAAACAATGGAATATTTTATAATATCTCCCTAAATATCGGGAGGGTATGTTATAAAGAGAAGTCACCCTTCCCTCGATTTAAATGGATCAAAGATCCATACAATTTATTTAGAAGAGTTATAAAATTAATGATATGATGGCATGATGACATGATACAATGCAAGAGATGACATGATGAATGCACAAACGAAACAAATCACACGACAAAACTTGGAATATATGGAAGTCTTCTGGAGCGTCGGTCTCGGGGCATCACAACACTCCACCACTACAAGAGGATCTCGTCCCGAGATCTAGGATGGCACCGGAGAGAAAACGGAAGAGGAAAGAGGTAAAACTAAGTTGCTTCTTTGACAAAAGAGTGAAACCAACGAACCTTGAGAGGTTGACAAAATTGAAAGAGAAAAAAAAAATACAATGAAGATGACGAGATTGCAAACACTCCGTAAGATAAGAAGAACATGGGATACAATGAGAACCATGAGGTTAAATGACAAGATAGATATTGACACCACTCCGGTTAAAACAAGATAGAGAAGGAATAAGAATGATATAATTTGGACAGCACTCCGACTATAAATGGAAGGAATTGAACATGATCTTGACAAGATGAGAGGATACTTGATGAAAGAAAAGAGGATACTTGATGAAATCAACAAACACTGCCTCTGGAACTATTGAAAAAATGGCACAAGGGGTAAGAAAGATTTCAGACCGCACTTAGGTTGAAAAGGGAGGCAAAACTTGATATATGAAAGAGCTTGAGCAGAGGACATAACACTCCTGTTAAACGGATAAGCAAGGAAAAGAACATGATATTTACAAAATGAGATGATGGGTCGAAGAGAGTAACAACACAATGCCTCTGGAACGAAAGAATAGAATCTAGATTGTTGGGATAAAGGGACGGAGAAGAAAATGACAACTTCTACCACAAATGAATTTGAAAGAAACATCCTTCCAAGAAGGTTACAACGGAGTTGTTGGAAAACCAACAACGAAACTAATAAATTTGTAGTGGGCTTATGGAAAACTTGTCAAAATTACGAGGTGAAATTCTGCCACTAATGGAAACAATAGATTGGATCGGTATGAACAAGGAGACGAGAAACTTATTTCACCGAGAGGACAAATGAAGAACTTGGGTCATTTATAAGCACCATAAATAGCAACAATCCTTAGGATAAACTTTAGGTGAAATATAACCCAAGATAACTCCAATGAAGAGATTGATGGATTTAAATATCTCATTCTTGACAACAAGTGAATCATGAAACATGAATGAAACTGTCAAAATGACATAACACCACCTCAAAAGATAAGGTCGAAACAATTGCACTTCGGAATGCAAGATGAAGAATGCTTGAACTCCTCAAAACAAAACATGTGTTGAGCACCATGTTTATTTTGAAGTATGGCTTGCGGATCTTAACTCCAGAGAAATCTTGATGAACAATTGAAGAATGAAAAGAATCCTTGACGAAGCACCATGTAGAGCCTCCATGAAGAACTCCGGTAAGAAAAGGATGATAAAAGAAAGAGAAGTTGAAAACACAAGGTGAAGCCTTGCAATGATTTAGATGGATCTTCGTGATGATGAGAGCTTGGAACTCCAGGAAAAGAAAAGATGAAGCATCTCGGACCGAGAATGTGATATGATGAACAAACTCCGGAAAGAAGAGATGAACAACTTAGAACTGAGAAATTGATACCATTACGAACTCCGGAAGAATGAATCAATCACTTGGATGAAACAAGAACAAGAATTATGTTATGCGTATACTTCACCAATTTAGATTGATGACAAGCAACGGATTAGGCATACTACTTATTCTCGTTGAAAAAAAGGATTGAAGAGAGATATTGCTCAACTTGGGAAGGTCTTCAATGATCCGCCGGTAGGATTTGGGAAGAACGAATGAATCTATATGATAATGAAGGAAGAGAACTCTTGAACAAACCACCGTAATAACTTGAAAACAATTGAAGAAAAGAGAACGAATCGCCGGGAAGAATTAGAAAAGAACGAAGATGCTTGAGAGAATTTAGATATAAGAGATTGAAGAGATGACAAGCTGACTAGAGAATACTTGAACGATGCACCGATAAGATTTGGAGAACGAGAGCTGAAAGCTGGAATGATTAATTCTGAGATGATGGGCTAAGAAGAATCAAACTGAAAAGACTCCTGAAATGCTCCGGGTGGGTTAAAAGAATTCTCACAATCGAAAATAATTATGAGAGGATGGCATCAAGCTAGAACCATGAATCTTGAAGAGAATGGAGCAAGATTTAAGAGAAACTCTTCTTCAGTCTTCAAATGTTGAGAATGACGATGAGAAACACCAGCATGAATTGTTGAGATACTCCGGGATGAAAATTAGAAAGGTTGAACCAACGATGAAAAGAATTTGAAAGATCTTGGAGAAAGACATTTGACTGATGATAATTCATCCTTACATCAAACTTTGCAAAGAATTTGAGAATAACTCCGGAAAATTAGAAGAGTCAGGTAAGATCCTGGGAAAATACCTGTGGGTTAGGTCCCACTCAAAAGAACCACTGTTGAACGATTGCTTGAAAAGAGAGATTGCACCGGTTGAATTAAATGGGTTGAATGAGATAGCATCCTCAAAAGAACTTGAGTGAATTGAGAATGGAAACTTGAATCTTCAGACATATCTTCAACACTCCGGAACAAATGAATAGCGAGAGGTGAATGATTAATTGGTGCATCGGAATGGGAAAGCATTGTGAAAAGAGGAAAAGGAATAAGATCAGCACCGAAATCTTGAATTAAATCCACCGAAGAAGAAAATTAGAATGGAACAATGATAAGGTTGAAACTTCCTTAGCGTCTTCATGAGAAATCACCGGATAAAACATTAAAGGAAAAGAATGAAGAAACTTCACTCAATAAAATGGATACTTGATTAAGAAATCTGAGTCCTTAAAAAAAGGGTGGGAGGGCGGAAAAAAAAGGCAACTTGGGTTGGATGAAACGAACACCGTTGAGAAAAAAAAACTTAGAATTGATCTTGCGAATGTTGCAATGATCGGATTTACTTGGAGAGAAGCACACGGTTGGAAAGGATTGAAAAGACGACCTTGATGAACAAGAAGGATTAGCATCCACATAGAAATATGAGAACACCATTTAGAATAAGGTATGGCATCAACACTTGGCATTGAAGCAACTTGAATACCACAAAACGGAACAAAAAAAAGGATTTGGCTTGCAGAATAAGCCGGAAACAAACATATGATAGATCCCATATCGTATCATGTGTGTGTTGGAAAGATATCCTACGAGATACTTGAATTCCCACTTATAAACTCCCGAAACTTTCTGGTTATGCAATCTGGTGTTGGGGATACAGGGGACACAAAATATATCACCCAAACTAACAATACCTAGATCCAGCTGTATCCATCCTTCAACACATAACCAAGAAAACTCCGGAAATCGTGTACCTCAACCTTCGAAAAGCATCCGTTATACGAGTTATGGCAATACTCTCGAGCTCGCCCCAGTACTGGGTTATCGAGGTTATCTCACCAACAACTGTACAAAAGAGATTTTCGATGTCGGCAAAGCTCAGGTATTCCAGAACTGCAACGATAAAATTGTGACGACAACACCTCGGAGCTCAACTCCCCGTGACACTGCCACAACCCCTAAATGTCAGGAGGCACCAAGAACAATGTTCTCATCACAAAACCATCGGCACGATTCCAAGATACCCGCGTGATCCTAAAAAAAATTTAGTGAAATTTGAGAAGAGAAAGAGTCAAAACTCTACGTCAGGATGCCTCACCAGAGCGACAAAGGGACTGAGGAGTAAAAAGAATCCTACTCTCCGATATATATAATCCTAAGACTCAAAACATTTTTGTTCTAGACTCAACAAAGTCAGCGATTCAATCAAGCAGGGGGCTCCTAAGTCGGGGATGGCTCTGATTACCAACTTGTAACGCCCTCGATGCGGCTATATCTCCCACGTGTCGAAGCACGACTTAGAGGCATAACCGCATTGAAAGCAATGTCGCAAGTGAGGTAATCTTCACACAACCCATGTAATACATAAGGAAAGAGATACATAGTTGGCTTACAATCGCCACTTCTCACAATACATGAGTAAAGCATTACATCATACAGATACAATCAAGGTCCGACTACGGAACCAAAATAAAAGAAGACTACCCCAAATGCTACAGATCCCGATCGTCCCAACTGGCTCCACTCTCGATCAATTGAAGCGAAACAACACAATGAACAAGATCTTCATCGAGCTCCTCCTTGAGCTCGGGTAAATCACCTGCACGGTTTCATCGGCACCTGCAAACTGGTTTTGGAAGTATCTGTGAGTCACGGGACTCAGCAATCTCACACCCGCGAGATCAAGACTATTTAAGCTTAAAGGTAGGACAGGGTAGTGAGGTGGAGCTGCAGCAAGCGACTAGCATATATGGTGGCTACCATACGCAAAAGAGAGCGAGAAGAGGAGGCAAAGCACGGTCGTGAAGCTAGTAGCGATCAAGAAGTGATCCTGAAACTACTTACATCAAACATAACTCCAACACCGTGTTCACTTCCCGGACTCCGCCGAGAAGAGACCATCACGGTTACACACGCGGTTGATGTATTTTAATTAAGGTCAACTTCAGGTTTTCTACAACCGGACATTAACAAATTCCCATTTGCCTCATAACATGGGCACGGCTTTGAAAGATAATACCTGCAGGGTGTCCCAACTTAGCCCATGATAAGCTCTCGCGATCAACGAAGGATATTCCTTCTCCCCGGGAAGACCCGATCAGTCTCCGAATCCCGGCTACAAGACATTTCGGCAGTAATAAAACAAGACCAGCAAAGCCGCCCGATGTGCCAACAAATCCCGATAGGAGCTGCACATATTTCGTTCTCAGGGCACACCGGATAGGTCAGCCTACGAGTAAAACCAGCCCTCGAGTTGCCCGTGGAGGCCCATGATCTGCCCATTTGGACCAACACTCGAAGGAGCACGGCCGGGGGCTAAAATAAAGATGACCCTTGAGTCTGCATAACCCAAGGGAAGGGGTATAAGTGGTAGGTAGTCAAATGGTAAAACCAAGGTTGGGCCTTGCTGGAGGAGTCTTATTCAAAGCGAACTGTCAAGGGGGTCCCATAAATCCCCAACCGCGTTAGGGACGCGAAATCCGGGAACATAATACCGATATGACGGAAACTAGGGCGGCAAGAGTGGAACAAAACACCAGGCATAAGGCCGAGCCTTCCACCCTTTACCAAGTATATAGATGCATTAATTAAATAAGATATATTGTGATATCCCAAAAAGTAAACATGTTCCAACAAGGAACAACATCTCCATGTTCCAACAAGGAACAAACTTCATCTTCACCTGCAACTAACAACGCTATAAGAGGGGCTGAGCAAAGCGGTACCATAGCCAAACAACGGTTTGCTAGGAAAGGATGGTTAGAGGCTTGACATGGCAATATGGGAGGCATGATAAGCAAGTGATAGGCATCGTAGCATAGGCATAGCAAAAGAGCGAGCATCTAGCAAGCAAAGATAGAAGTGATTTCAAGGGTATGGTCATCTTGCCTGAGATCCCGCAAGGAAGAAGAACGAGTCCATGAAGAAGACAAAAGGATGTAGTCGAACGAATCCTCACAACTCCGGAAGGAAACCGAAGCTAACGAGAGAAGAAACCCGGAAAGAAGCAAACAACATGGTAAACAACAAGAACAAACATGGCATGATGCACAACCAAATATGATGCATGTCCGGTTTAAATAGCATGGCATGGCAATATGCACAAACAAAACTACAAGTTAAATGGAGCCCAATATGCAATGAGTTGCATATTGACGAAACACCACATCAATTATTTAGTTCTCTCTCGGTTATGTACCCAACAAGGTTAAATATTGGTTAACATGGCAAGTGGTGAAGCATATCAAAACTATACCATCTAAACAATTTAAATGGGGCCGGACATAAAAACAACAATTCCGGTAAATCCCCATATGCATTTAGCAATTTAAAGCAACAACAATTTTTAACATTGAAATGTTGTTAACATGATGCGGATGACATAAACAAGTTTTATGCAATTTTTATGGAAATGTTGACATGAGCATGTTATGAAGCATTTGGTCACCATGGCGGAACAAAACGGGTGCCACGGCAACGAATCCGAAAATGATGCCACGGCAACATATCGGTTCCGGTAGCTCACAGAGATACCGGTGCAAAAGGAAGTGAGCGTGAGCGAGTCATGCAAGATGGTGGGGTTCTCCCGGTTATCGGGTTCCCACGGGTCGACGGCATGGCAAATGAGGAGGAACGTGCACGAAACAAACGGGCACGAGGCAAACATACGGTTCATCTTATACAACATGCATTCGTTCACGGGCATCATCTCGGGGTTTATACCTTCGAAGCGTGCATTTTCGGGGCGGATCGAGTTCGTCGAAGGAAGTAGTGGTACACGGGTCGCAGTGGGAAGTAGTCGTTCTCGCGACGGTAGCGGAAGTAGTGGTTCACGGACGTCGTGGAAGTAGTCGTTCTCGTTTCGTAGTCGTACATGTCGGCGGTAGTGGAAGTAGTGGTACACGGCGACGGTAGTTGTACACACGTTGTAGTCGAACTTGACGGAGCCAACGTCCTCGAGGGCAGTCGTGGTACTTGGGGTCTTCGGACTTGCCGGTCTCGGTTCTTGCGACGGTAGTGGTACATGGCAACGGTAGTCGAACTTGAAGGGTCGTCAACGTCGTGGGACTTGGCGCATCACCGGGTGTAGTCGTACACGAGGTCCTGCCAGGGGATGGTCTTGGCCTTGGTAGTGATTCGAAACGGAGCCTTGCGGAGATAACCCAACGAAGCGTGCTGCGGTTGAAGGGCATGGGTCTTCTTCGCGCAAGGAACAAAAATGGAGGCGGATGCGGCTGATGCGGTCGCAGGATGCAGGGGTGCGGCATGGAGCTTGACGGCGGGGACTCCGGGCTCCTGGTGGTCGCCACCAACGGAGGAGGCGGCAAGGGGCGAGCGGACCGGGCGCAAGGAGCACCACTCCCTGGCTCGATGCGGAGGAGGCGACGGCGCGGGCCTGCGGGGCTGGCTGGCACCATGGACGAAGGGAGCATGAGCTCAGGGAGGAGGCAGAGCGCTGGCGAGGAGGCGGTGGAGGCCGGCTCCGAGGCGGACGGGCGCGGGTCAACGGGGCGCAGAGGAGGCGGCGAGGGGAAGGACTCGCGGCGGAGAGGATGGGGCCACGCGCGGGGTGGCCCTCCTGGGGATCGCCGATGGCCGCGGGTGGTGATGGGGACGCGGGGGAGAAGGAAGGGCGAGGCCTTGGGCGGAGGCAGAGGAGCGAGGACCTCTTGTTTCATGGCGGCAGAGGGGATCGAGACGAGGGGAGCTCGATGCGTGCGGCGCTGGAGGGAGATGGGGATCGAGCAGGAGGCTCTCCCCTGCGCTAGGGTTAGAGGGGGCGCGGCTGGGCCTTGGGCCGGCTTAGGTAGTGGGCTGCGGCTGGCCTAGATGGATACAAGTGACGGCTGGGCTGTCTCTCTCTCTCTCTCCCTCTAATTTTCTAGCAGAAAATAAATAGAGAGAGGAAAAGAAAGAGAGGGTTAGGGAAAGATTTGCGCATGGGGATAATTTTCCCGGACTCGCAATAATATGCTCGTTCCAAGAAAAATAGAAAGGCCATGATTGAAAGATTTAAATTCAAACTCATTTGAATTTAATTCAAATGGGTTTGAACTAGGACTTGATAAAAGGAAGGTCCAAAAATGTTCGGACTTTTGATGGAGCTCCGGAAAATGGCAAAAGAATTATTGGCAAGGTTAGAGAGCCAAAACTTGAAGAAGAAAAGGCCAAGGGATTTAATATGCAAGTGGGTTCATGGGTGATTCCAAAACAATGGAATATTTTATAATATCTCCCTAAATATCGGGAGGGTATGTTATAAAGAGAAGTCACCCTTCCCTCGATTTAAATGGATCAAAGATCCATACAATTTATTTAGAAGAGTTATAAAATTAATGATATGATGGCATGATTACATGATACAATGCAAAAGATGACATGATGAATGCACAAACAAAACAAATCACACGACAAAACTCCGAATATATGGAAGTCTTCTGGAGCGTCGGTCTCGGGGCGTCACAGTTGCCTTGCGGCACCTCTTGGGCCACCTCCTCCTGACCGGGCCCCTCTTGGGACCCCACCTCGGCGTCGTCGGCGGCGCGAGGAGAGGAGGCGGCCGGAAGTGAAGTGCTATCCACATCCGATGGATCCAGGGATCTCCTCGTCGAAGCGGCGAGCTCGTCCTTGGGCGGGCTGTATAGTTGTATTCGGCGTTAGAAGACACTATGCGACAAGTGAAAGGCCATGAGTTACTCTGGTATCCGGACACTTACAACTTCGCCAGGGGCTTGGCCCTTGATGGCCACTACTCTTCGCCGTCGTCGGCATTGGTGGAGTAGTCCGGAGGAAGGGTCCTTCCCTTCTTGAACCCTCCGGCCTCCCCAGTCGGGGCGGCCTTCCTTTTCTTTTCTCCCCCCGCTGGGGGAGAAGCTTCTTTTTCCTCCTCCTCGTTTTCACGGGAGGATTCCGCCTCGGAGTCGTCGGACGATGAGTCCGACAACACCTGGCGCCGGGCGCTCCTTCGAGTTCCCGTGGCCTTCTTCTTGGCCTTCTTCTCTGGCACCACGTGAGGTGCTAGAACCAGCAGCCCCGTCAAGCGGGTGTCCGCTGGGTCTTCTGGCAGGGGAGCCGGACAGTTAACCTGCCCGGACATATTCAGCCAATCCTGTCAAAGGTAAGCGAGTTTAGATCCCGCATAGAGTCAAACTATGAAAAACGAGAGTCCCGTAAAGGGTAAAATAGCTTACCTCGCTAGCTTGACGCTGCGAGCTAAATCCGTGATCTTCGGTGGCGGACGCGGGAGCCTCGGCGCCCTTGAACAGTGCCTTCCAGGCATCTTCGTACGTAGTGTCGAAGAGTCTGCTCAAGGTTTGGTGCTGTGCTGGATCGAACTCCCACAATTTGAAGGCCCGTTGTTGGCATGGGAGGATCCGACGGATGGGCATAACCTGGACTACGTTGACAAGCCTGAGATTCTTGTTCACCAGGTTTTGGACGCAGGTTTGGAGTCCGGACAGCTCTTCCGAATTGCCACACGCCAGGCCCGTCTCTTTCCAAGAGGTGAGCCGCGTAGGGAAACCAGATCAGAATTCGGGGGCCGCTGCCCATAACGGGTCGCGCGACTCGGTGATGTAGAACCACCCCGATTGCCACCCCTTCACGGTCTCCACAAAGGAGCCCTTGAGCCATAGGACGTTGGCCATCTTGCCAACCATGGCACCTCCGCACTCCGCTTGGCGGCCGCCCACTACCTTCTGCTTGACATTGAAGGTCTTCAGCCATAAGCCGAAGTGGGGCTGGATGCAGAGAAAGGCCTCACACACGACGATGAACGCCAAAATGTTGAGGATGAAATTCGGGGCCAGATCGTAGAAATCTAGGCCGTAGTAGAACATGAGCCCCGGACAAACGGGTGAAGTGGAAAACCTAGTCCGCGAAGGAAGTGGGTGAGGAACACCACTCTCTCATGGGGCCTGGGGGTGGGGATGAGTTTCCCCTTATCGGGGAGCCGATGCGCGATGTCGCCGGACAAGTATCCGGCCTTCTGCAGCTTTTTGACTTGCCCCTCCGTGACGGAGGAGACCATCCACTTGCCTCCCGCTCCGGACATGGCTGGAGAAGGTTGAGGAGGGATGTGCGGACTTGGGTGTTGGAGCTCGAATGCGCGGAAATGGATGAGCAAAGGAGGAAGAAGGCGTGGGTGAAAAGGTGGATCCTTATCCCCTTATATGGACGGACGAAGCTATGCGTCCCCACCAGCCTGGTAAAACTCGCTTATCTCCCAAGCGCCATAATCAATGGTGCAGTTGAGTTACCCACGCCCGTATTGATGAGAAGCCCGGAATAAGGGGGCACGATCTCCGCTTTGACAAGACGTGCCAAGGAAACCGCCTCGCTAAACGCGCTGAGGTGGGACAATAAAAACGATTCGAATAAAGGCTTGGCCGTGGTGTGGTGTCACGCCGCGGAATACGTCAGCAGATTGAATTTGTGTAAAGATTATTCTCTCTACGGTGGTATGTGGAACTTGTTTTGCAGATCCGGACACTGTCCTTGTGTTCAAAATCTTTGGAGGAGGAACCCGCCTTGCAATGCCAAAGACAATATGCGCGCCGGACTTGTCGTCATTGAAGCCTGGTTCAGGGGCTACTGAGGGAGTCCTGGATTAGGGGGTGTCCGGATAGCCGAACTATCACCTTTGGCGGACTCCTGGACTATGAAGATACAAGATTGAAGACTTCGTCCCGTGTCCGGATGGGACTTTCCTTGGCGTGGAAGGCAAGCTTGCCGATATGGATATGTAGATCTCCTACCATTGTAACCGACTTTGTGTAACCCTAACCCTCTTGGTGCCTATATAAACCGGAGGGTTTTAGTCCGTGGGGCTAACAACAATCATACCATAGGCTAGCTTCTAGGGTTTAGCCTCTCTGATCTCGTGGTAGATCTACTCTTGTACTACCCATATCATCAATATTAATCAAGCAGGAGTAGGGTTTTACCTCCATCGAGAGGGCCCGAACCTGGGTAAAAACATCGTGCCCCTTGTCTCCTATTACCATATGCCTAGACGCACAGTTCGGGACCCCCTACCCGAGATCCGCCGGTTTTGACACCGACAGGGACCCTGCCCACTTACCATTGATGTTGTAGATGTCACTGCTATGTTTGTTGTCCCTGCATTTGTTTATGTGTTGCAATGTATGTGTGGTATCCTAAATTTGTGTGATGAATTGAAGTTTTAATTTCAATCAATGTGAGTGGTCTTTACTGCGGTAATTTGTGATTAACTGTTTTCACTCGAAATAAATTTCGAAGTGAGATTTTGTTTTCCCTGAGTTACTGCAGCATATATTTCCTCACGACGTAGATTTTTTTATTCACGCAGCACCACGGCAGCAGACTCACAACCACAACCACTCGGACACATACACAAATTGCAAACCGCGTAACCGTGTTGCATCTAACTAATCACCTCCCTAGCACAACACAGTCTCTGAGGGAGAGATTAGTGGGTAATCACTCGGGTACAAGTTGCCTCCAGCAAACTGACAACAGTTAGCACCCGACACCACACCTAATCCCCGTGATCACCCCCACCGCAGAGAGCCAACACTCGAGCGGCAGCATCACGACGATCATAGAGGATCATCGCGCACAGGAGCATGGAGAGCCCCAGCACTGCCGCCAGCCCTCCGCACACCAGGATCACGTACCAGTCTGGCACCACCTCCGCCATTAGAGCCTCACCTCGAGCTTCTGCAAATGGAAACGAGGGAGAAGGAAGGAGAAGGAGAAGCGAGGCCAGGTGTGAGGAAGAAGAGAGGAGCACCTCGGCCGTTTTATAGCTCGAGATCGGTGTACGGTGGGCGAAGTCCACCAGCGCCGCTCGTCGCCCGATCGCCGGTGTTCGGAGACGAATCCGCGAGCAGTGCCGACAGCGCACTGGCCCGTGAGGTGAGTGCACGCTGCACCGGCAGCTAACACGCCGCGCACTACCGCAGTACGGCCTAGATGCCCTACGCGCTAGACGTCGCCGGTGGAGAAAGCGCGGAAAGCGAGAGAGAGGAAGAAGAAGAGGCGACAGTGGGCCCGGGTCCACTGCCACCAGAGGGAGCACTGTGCTCTCGGGTACGACCAGCGTATTTTAGAATTTAGAATTTATTCTAAATTTACTGTGTCCGACGTAGAAATCTCTCGTTTTCCCCAAACCGTGGATTTCTCCACGCAGCGCCAGTGTCCCACACTGTAGTTTTACACCACTTATTGCCCTCTCACTGTAGCTACATTTTACCGCATACGTAAAGTGGTTATTTCTGGAAATGGTAAAAGTAATATTTTCAAAACAGCTTTTGGCAAATCTCGAGGACAAGATTTTTCTTAAGGGGGGTAGTGTTGTGACACCCCAAAATTTGGACAGGTTTTGTTTACTAGAAAGTTTGCCAGGAAATTAAATTTTTCATTTTTTGGATTTTCTTTGATTTCAGAAACATTCTTTTCTTTGATATTGTGGAGTTTTTACCCCAAGTGAAAACTTTCCTAGTATATTGTTGAACTTGTTTATCTGCCCAAGACCTTTTCTTTGTTATCAGTGGAATTTTTTTCTGAATTTATCTTCCCTGAACTTTATTTTTGTGAAAATAAACTTTCTTAAGTTTCAGAGCTCAATTTGCACTGCAAACCTTTGATAGATTTATTTAAAATTTTCACCAAAATTTGGGGATGTCATGTGAGGTTTCTAAATCACTTTTATGCAAAAATATCTCTCATTCATTGGATATTTTGAGCTCTACACCAAATTTTCCAATCTGGTCCGGTGGGCAATTTTGCACTACAACCTATTTAAGTATTTCTTTAAAGCCTCCACAAAAATTATGGGATGTTAGTAGTAGCATATGATTCAACTTTATGCAAAACCCATTGAGGTTCTTTGAAAAAAATTGAGTGAATCATCCTCATCTTCATTCTGGCCCAGCTTGGCATTTTCTACTGCAACCCTAATTATTTTTCCTCTAGTGACCATGTGCTTTCTCCTGCTTGTAGTACACCATGCCAAACCTTTAAGCTGTCCAGGAGATTGGACCCATTGGAAGATTTTTGGTCCATAAAATGATGCCCTTAACCTTCTGTCCAGAATTGGTTTTCTTAAAATCTTGCACTGACAAGTTTCTAGTTTTGCCAAACTAACTTTACCACCCTCTTATTCATCCAAAGAGACTATGATCTGGAGATTTTGGCCATCCCAAGAGTTGCCTAGACGCCATTGGCATTCTGTCAAACACCTTGAGGGCATGGACAGTTTTGACATGATTTTTGTCTTTGAACTGTGACCTTGCACCTCTGGACAAACTAGCATGTCCACTAAGCTCCTAGATGACTCTAACCTAGACCTGTTAAACCCCAGCCTCACCCAAGACCTCTAGCATGCCCTGGCATTCCGTCGAGCATGTCGCGTGCGTGCGCTGGACACGCCCAGAGCGTGCGTTTTGCACGTGCGTGCGCCCGAGCCGCCGCGTCGTGCCCCTGGCCCTTGCTCACCTGCAGAGCCGCGCCCGCCCTCGTCCACACGTCGGAGCCCTCCAAGCCAGCCCCTGGAGCCCTACAGCGCCGCCGTCAGGTCGGCCATGGCGGCTAGCGGCCGGCCACAGCAGCCTCTGCCCTGGACGGCGCCGCCCGAGCCATCCTCGCTCGCCAGCTTCCCTCTGGAGCAGTTCAAGCTCATCCGCAAGCCCGTACTCTGGCACACATCGCCGCCACGTCGCCCTGCAACTAAAGAACGGCGGTCACCGACGATCCTATCCACGGCCACCGCGAACCGACATGGCTGCACTATATAAGGAACCCCGGAGTGCGTCCAGTCCCTCAGGCAGCCTCATACCATCCTCCTAGTGCCCCCTTAGCCAACGATCGAAGAGAGGAAAGCATTCTTCCCCGCCTCCGGCCAGTTCAGTCGCCGCCACCATCCAGTGCCGTGCGTCGCAAACGGAGTCTCCCCCGCCCATCCAGTGCCACCATCACCTTCCCCTCGACCTTGCGGAGCTGCCCAACCCCTCAAACGCGACCCAGAGCCACCATAGCCCAAATCCCCAATCGTTCCCGAAGCTATCTCCGCCGCGAAGCTCGCCGCCGGTGACCCCCTCCAGCCCCACCAGCCCAGCGACTACCGGGAGGACCGCCTGGGGCTGGCGGATCCATCCCTGCCCTTGGATGCCCACGAGGAGCCGTCGTTCGCCAGTAAAGATCACCGGAGCTCCGCCTCCGTTCGGCCAAAGGAGAGGGAAGGCGAGGGATGACTGGTCAAACCTGACCAGTGGGTGTTTTAAGTGAAGGTGTAAACCTCAGAAGTACGTCTCCTCTGCCCCGAAAGCGTATTCTTATTTGAAGCGTTTTCTTTTTCTGTTTTATTTTAAAAATAGAGTTTGACTGAAACTTTGACTGGCTATATCTTTTTAAATAAAACTCCAAATGAATTGATTCTTTTTCCTACCTCTCTAAAATTTCACCTAGTTTATTTTAAGATTTATTTCAAAAATAATTAGAAAAAAAATTGTACTGTTTTTAAAAGTTGTGTTAATTTGAATACTTTCGAAAATAGGAATTGGAGGGAAGATTAAAAACTTTCAAAAGTTTTGGAGTGCACCTCACCTCTCTGCACCTTGAAGGCAAGCATTCTGAACCCTGGCATAATATTGTTGTGTGTTGTTTGATACGATCGCTACACCACCTTGACCCGAAGTTTCCGTTATTTCATGTGATAATATGATCATACTCATATGTGCATATTGATGATTTTGTGCTATTGGCATTCGATATATTGTGATAGTAGACACCCTCGTATACCTTTCATGCCTACCGGGAGGAAGTCGGGAGAGCCTCTGTCTTGGGTAGACACGAGCTTGTCTCTGGTCTTCGTTGAGACGGTTGTGTCCGGTACGGCAAAGTGAGGCATGACGAGTGGTGACTTTGTCTGTTGGTTGAAACATATTGCTTGTGCTAACCATGCAGGAAATACTTAAACCTCCTGAGTCGACCATAGATCGAGTCTTGCTCCGGTAACCCCCATACTTGTTTCGTACTACCACTTGTTCCTGCCACAGGTAGGGTACGGTTCAGTAAGTTTGCGCGCGGTATAAATTTTGTGATCCCATGCTAATCGAGGTTGTAGCCTCCCCACTTAGAGTTTTGCTTAACAGGTGTCGTGGGTGATTCTTGACACCAGTAAGTTAGGCTAGTGTGTGCGGTCAAGTGTGTTTTCAATTAAAAGACCGTAGACGGAATTAGTCCCGATGGACTAAAGGAATCCGTTACTCGTGGGTAAAGAGTACACCCTCTGTAGAGTTTATATCTATTCGAATAGCCGTGTCCGTGGTTAAGGACTACAGTCTGGGATGGGTCAAGTGTCGGTCTTAGCGTCGGTCTTCGGAGGAAAACTTTTAAACTGGAACATTGATCGTGACTTGTGACTTATGATGATTATGATTATTATTATTCTGGACTAACCAATTACATTATTTGAATTATTGAGTATCCCTGGGACGGTGCTACCTCCTGGATATTCACTGTGATTATCCTTATATAAGCCCTTTATGTGGTGTCGCATAGACGCGCGATTGTGGCATGCTTGTTATTTATTTACCTTATAAGCCCTTTATGTGGTGTCGCACAGACGCCCGACTGTGGCATGCTTGTTATTTATTTACCTTATAAGCCCTTTATGTGGTGTCGCACAGACGCCCGACTGTGGCATGCATGTTATTTACTTACCTTATAAGCCCTTTATGTGGTGTCGCATAGACGCTCGACTATGGCATGCTTGTCATCTAAATTTCTTATAAGCCCTTTTGTGGTGTCACTCAGACGCCCGACTGAGGCATGCTTTATATTACTACCTTTTCGAGGCGTCGCTTCAGACATCCGATCGGTGCATTCTATTCCTACTCACTAATTGCATATCCATAGTTGGCATGAATAACCTGCTTGCGTGCATCATGGATTTCTATTTCATGACTGACGTTATGATCATGGAATATTTCAGAGCACGATTATCATTCGCTATATTATACCTGTGTTCAAAATGTTTGCGAGTACATTCAAAAGTACTCACTGGCTTGTCCCTGGCTATTGTCTTGGCCAGATTTCCTCGCATGGAGAGGAGCGTTGCGATGACAGCCTGGAACTAGGTGATGATGATAGCAGCAGCCCCGCGAAGATAGGAGTTATCCAGGTCAGCTGTTCCTGTGGGCATTGGAGTCCCATAGACAATGATGACCCGCAAACCGCTTCCGCCATCAACCACTAGAAACCATTTGTTGTACTTATAGGCCAGAATGGTCTTGTACTACACATTATGTACTTTGCTTGGAATTTCTGTATCAAGTTGGTGCCTCATCAGCTACCAGTAATCCTAGGGCTGGTGAGCACAAGGGCCATTTTTGGGAAATTGCTATCCCGAAAACCCGGTCCTGACATCTGTTCTAGGGTTTCAGCGTTCTTCGGTGTTCGTCAGCGTCCTTCGCTCATACAATGACTCTTGATAGAATCCTGAATATCTGTTTCATATAATGATAGCCTTTAGTCTCTGTTTCCATCTATGCATCTCAAAACAGAAGATCTCATCTGAACCTTCACCCATTGCTACGGTACTGCTTCCTAGGTCTTGAATATACTTTCCTTTTCTGACATGCGGCAGATCCAAAATTATAATACCAATTTGTGAAATCTGTTTTTCCTTCACTTACACATCTGCAGACTTGAATCTTCAATGTCAGACTAGTCTGTTTAACTTTGTAGAAAAAATGACAATCCGGTATATACCATTAGTCCCCTTGTTGAACCGCCAATATACGTCATATTTAGCCTTTGTTTTAATAAACTCCGGTTTATGATCAACCAACCCCGGTTTGACAATGTGCTTACGTCTTTGAACCGCCCCATAGCTTGTCCACTATAAACCTTTAAACCGGTAACTGTCATGTTGTAGATCCGTCATTGTCATGGCCAAGCAAGTGTATAAATGCAACTGGGTCCCTTCTCGAGTAACAGAGGAACAACTAGACAACCTTGTCAAAACGGGTGCTTTGACCCAGAAAGATATCATTCATTGGAGGGTCCCTGGCCCGGAATGTCCTCCTACACCCAAGGACGGAGAGGTTGTTGTATTTGCTGATCACTTAGGCTAGGGTTTCAACCCTCCCGGTTCAAAAAAATTCCGGGATGTACTGGCCAGCTTTCAACTACGCCCACAAGACATCGGTCCTAACTCGGTGACCAATATCTGCCACTTCCAAGTTTTTTGTGAGGTTTATCTTCAAGAAGAACCCACAGTAGAACTATTCAGGGATTTCTTTCACCTAAACCGTCGCACTGAGTTCAAAGATGGCAATTCAGAAAACAAAAGAAGTCACCTTTCCTCATGCCAATCCCCACAGTCACCCCAAAGAATGGAACCAAACCTGGTTTTATTGCAAAGATACGTCTCCAGCTGACGAAAATCCTCTGTCGGGTTACCGTCCTGAGCGTCTGAGCAACACACATCCTCTTCCTCAGAGGCTGACTGGTAAAGAGAGAACCAAATATGCTCCTCAACTATCAAAGCTTAGGGCCGTTATGGCGAACGGTTTGACAGGAGTGGATTTTGCACGCTGCTGGATAAGCTGGACTGTTTTGCCCTTAAGCCGGCGCCCCGGTTTGATGTGTGAGTATACTGGTAGTTTGAAGGATGCTCAACGGCACATTGATATCCAGCTTACAGAAGACGAAGTCACTGAAGCTGTAAAAAAGATGTTGAACGAAACGGAGGCTGTCTGTGCTAAAACCGGACTACCCCCTTTCTGCACCATCAACAAACCGCCAGCTATAAGAATCATATCATATGCTTATCTGAAATTGCTTCTGTCCCAATATGTTCTGTAAATGTGATGACTTTTTGACAGGGTGATGATCCGTTCTGGAACAAGAAACCCTCGCAAGACAAACCGGTCAAGCCAACTCGTCCAAAAACCAAAGTTGTTAAAAAGCCTGCCAAGAGAAGCACCACTTCATCTTCCGATCCTCCAGCCGATGATGATGTGAGTAATCCGGAACTAGAGGTAGAACTTGACTCACTTGGTTCATTTTTCATACGCCTTATTGACGATGATTATTGCCAGGACGATGCTGAAGTCAGTCACGCCGATGCTGTAGAGGTAATCGTTCTTTCCTCTGATTCAAACCCTTTGCCTTCACTAAAAACCCGTCGAGCAAACCGGAAAGTTAAATTTTCTCATCCTCTTGCTTACTTGGATCCGAACTTTCTTGTGAAGACACAACAGCACGAGGCACGCCGCACAACCCGGCATAGCGGCCAGGTAGTTACCTCCGCCGGTTTACCGAACAGTCCGGTTCGGAAACGTTGATCAGAGGTCTCTTATTCCCTTGGAACTTCACGCCCTAAAGCGGGCTGCTTTCGTCAACCTCTTAATCCGTCTAATTCAAATTATCAGGGCACTTCTCATTCATCCTCTAGCGAGTCATCAGCCACCAAACTTCCACCCCTCAAGATGGTTATTGGGTAAGTTATGCACTTGCTTTATCCTTGATATGTGTTTTATACGCTATACTGACCTTCATATTTTACTTTTTCAGTGCTAAGCCCAGACCAAGCAAGAAGGCTCGGTTGAACACCCCGGCTGATGAAGACGTGGCTGCTAATCCAGAGAAGACTCCAGATCTTGAAGAGGCCAATATTGATATGTTTAATGACCCACTGCCTCAAGACCAGGACTTTGTTACTGAGCAGGCATAAGTTGACATCACAGGCCATGCTGACCAGCCGACCAGTCCTATCCGAACTGACAAACCGGCAAGTCCAGCCAAGGATACTGACAAACCGGCCACTCCAGTACGAGCTGCCAAGGAGAAGGGTGATGATGTTCTGATTACTGGCATTGGCTATATGGATCCAGGGAATCCTGTCGCTTTGTCGAAGCATACCGCCAAAGAAGAATTTTCTGCAATTGGCAAAGGCAAATGGAATGCCGATCTGTCCACCTACACCCATCTGAACGCTCAAGACCTTCATTCCGGCTATCTGAACTGTCTATACACCAGCCGTGACTATGAAGCCGGCCTGGTCAATATGATGAAGGAAAAATTTGAGGTAACTTCCTATATGCTTCTCTTCTTGTATTGATTTGTAGCTTATCAACTCCAATAGCCCCCAAGTGACGGTTTAAGATACCGATTTAAACCGGGACTTCAGTAAGTACTCAATGTGAGCCATAATGCATCTTAACTTCACTGAAGTGGCCCCCAAGGGCCGGTTTAACTTTATAAAGATGAACCGGGACTTTGTAAAAGAAACTCCCATGTCAGCATTTTTTGAGCAAACATCCATTAGCCCCCAAGTGCCAAGTTGAATACTTGTATTATGCTTGGGACTTTTGTAGAAAATGTATGATGAAGAGCAAATATGCATTAGCCCCCAAGTACCGAGTTGAATACTTGTATTATGCTTGGTACTTCAAATATGTACTGTCGCCTCATTATATAATTGTCTCTATGCAGGCTGAGTTGAGCAAGAAAAAAAGCCAAACCGCTGACCTGCAGGAGAACCTTAAATCGCAACAAGCTGAAACTTCCAAGGCGAAGGAAGAGTTGACCAGCGCTTTGGGCGCTATGGAGAAACTTAAAGAGAGCTTCAACAAAGAGCGGGCGGATTGGGATATTGAGAAATCCGCTTTGATGGAATGAGCAGAAAAAGCAGAAGCTGCTCTTAAACCGGTGGTTGATGAGCTGACCAGCGTGAAGCGGCAGGTGCATGCCATGACCGTCGCTGTATTCAGTAAGCTCTGTGACTTAGGCTTTCCATATATCCATGAAAATATTTTGCCGGTTTACTAATCCTTGTGAGGATGCAGGAACTCGTATTAGCCACTTGGGATCTGATGTTCAGAAGAAATTGAAGGCAGCATATACTTTGATAGAGCAGCTGTATGCCGGCGCACAGCGAATCATCTACAGTGCTTCACACAATAACCCGCCTCCCACCTTGATCAAGGATATTTTACAAAGGTTATCTATGCTTCCTGCCCGGGTTGACGAGCTAAAAAAGTCTGCTGCTAGAACGGGCGCTTTGGCTGCACTGACCCAGGCAAAAGCATGGGTTCCTGACTTTGATCCTGTTGAGGTAGCCCAAGGTTATCCCAGCTTGAAGGAAGACGGAACAAAATTTGGCGAAGATGATCTTCGAATGATAAACCGGGAAGTGCGCCCATTGGCGTGTCAACTAGTTGAAGAAGCAGACCTGTCGTACTATCAAGCCAGCTATGATGACAAGAACAAACGGATTGCTGCACCAATTCCAGAAGCTCAGAATCTTATCCCACCAATCCGTAAGCACACTTATGCCCCTGACATTGAACCGTCTACGCTGATAAGTGATGAAGCTGTATTCCAAGCCTTAACTGGGATCGATTGGGCAATTGTTGATTTCCAGCCACTGGGTAGGGAAGAAGAAGTTGAACCGGCGCAAGATGATCCGCAACCGTCAGGCCAAGCTGGTGACCTATCATGAACTTGAGGCCGGTTTAGTCTTCTACATGCTGCGACATGTATTTTGAGAAAACAATGATCCTGTTGGGCACTGGAAAGCCTTGTAATAGGCTTAGTTAAAATATTTGTTCTCATATGCCTTCGCGCATATTTATCTGCAATTGATACTGACTTGATTCGTCATACGTAAGGTATGATCTACATATTCATTTGTCCAAGTTGTTTCTGCAGACAAGAAGCTTAAAGCGCCCTGGCGGTTTACCGCCGGGCGGGTCATGATACCCATATATGTATAACTAAAGATGATAACTTAGGTTGTGACATATAACCAAAATGGAAATATATAATACCTGCAACCTTTATGCATGATGTTGGCTGGCCAACCTCGTAGTGGGGCTTATAACCCAAATATTTTTTAGGAGAAAACCACTCCTGTTGATATAAGGCCAGTTTATAATGTAAACCGTTCCGGGTTATGATAAACACCGGTTTACTCCATAATAAAACTTTAACTGAAAACCAGACCGGGCAAATAGTCTCTGAACTATGATTTGATCATGTACCATCAATTTGTAATTGACAGTCGGACCGGGTTGTTTAACGCCGGTCTAAAAAGCAACAAAAAATCTTTATCAAAAAAGATGACAGAACTCAAACAAAGGCAAATAAAAACCATTGTAGGCGAGGCTTTGAGCCGATCAAGAGGCGTGACCATGGTTCGGACACGACCAATCCCCCATGAGGTGTAGCTATGGTTCGGGTTCGATCAGGCCCTCAAATGATGCTGTGGCATTACACCGATCAACAGTTGTAGTTATGGTTCGGGTTCGACCAAGCCCCCAAGCGATGCTGTGGCATTGCGCCGATCAAGAGGTGTAGCTATGGTTCGGATATGACCAAGCCCCCAAGTGATGCTGTGGCATTGCGCCGATCAAGAGGTGTAGCTATGGTTCGGATACGACCAAGCCCCCAAGTGATGCTATGGCATTGCGCCTATCAAAAGGTGTAGCTGTGGATCGGATACGACCAAGCCCCCAAGTGATATAATATAAAGCCTTTGAGAAGCTAAACCAAGGGGTAAACCGGACGCCACTTTAGAAACAGAAGCTCCACGTAACCACACATGATGTAAGAAAACAACAGATACCCTGCTTTAGCTGAGGTTCCAGTTTATTATATTGATCATAATATATACATAGTCATAATATGTACATAAGCAGAGCCTATAGCTCAAGTATAGTAAGGCCGAAGATGAGCAATATTCCACATCCGATTGGTCTCCTCCTCCGATTTACGTGAGTCTTTGTGCTCTTGGACATCGATTAGGTAGTACGACCCGTTCTGTAGATTCTTGCTGACCACAAAAGGTCCTTCCCAAGGGGGGATAACTTGTGCATATCCGTCTAATCCTGGATGAGCCGAAGCACCAAATCTCCTTCTTGAAAGGTTCTGGTTCTAACCCAGTGGCTATGATAGCGATGCAGATCTTGCTGATAAATCGTCGAACAGGCGGCCGCTATGTCATGTTCCTCATCTAACAGGTCGAGAGCTTCTTGCCGTGCCTTCTCATTGTCAGCTTCAACATATGCCGCTACACGAGGTGAGTCATGACGGATGTCACTAGGAAGAACTGCCTCCGCTCCATAAACCATGAAGAACGTTGTGTATCCTGTCGACCTATTGGGCATGGTGTTGATGCTCCATAACACTAAAGGTAGCTCCTCAACCCAACAACCCGGCGTTCGCTGCAAGGGAACCATAAGCCGGAGTTTGATGCCTCTCAAAATTTCTTGATTGGCCCTCTCCGCTTGACCATTGGACTGTGGGTGAGCCACTGATGATACATCAAGCCGTATGTGCTCACGTTGACAGAACTCCTTCATGGCACCTTTTGACAGATTGGTACCATTGTCAGTGATAATGCTATGTGGAAAGCCAAACCGGAAAATCACCTTTTTGATGAATTGAACCGCCATGGCTGCGTCACACTTGCTAACTGGTTCTGCCTCCACCCACTTTGTGAACTTGTCAACCGCCACCAAAAGGTGGGTCTTCTTGTCTTTGGACCTCTTGAAAGGCCCAACCATATCCAGCCCCCAAGTCGCAAACGGCCAAGTAATTGGAATCATCCTCAATTCTTGAGCCGGTACATGAGCGCGCCTTGAGAACTTCTGACCACCATCACATCTTATGACCAGATCCTCAGCATCAGCATGAGCAGTTAACCAATAGAAACCGTGACGAAACGCCTTAGCCACCAAAGATTTGAACCGGCGTGGTGACCACAATCTCCTTCGTGGATCTCGCGCAAAATTTCACAGCCTTCTTTAGGAGATACACAGCGTTGAAACGCCCCTGTCACACTGCAGTGATGCAGCTCTCCATTGATAATAGTCATAGACTTGGACTGCCGGATTATCTGCCTGGCCAATGTCTCATCCTCTGGTAACTCGCCCCGGTTCATATATGCGAGATAAGGAACCGTCCAATCCGGGATAACATGAAGAACCGCCACCAACTGAGCTTCCGAATCAGGAATAACCAAATCCTCTTCACCAGGGAGCTTGACGGACGGATTATGCAGAACATCCAAGAAGACATTAAGCGGAACCGGTTTACGTTGAGAACCCAGGCGGCTTAAAGCGTCCGCCGCTTCGTTCTTCCGCTGGTCCACATGATCCACATGATAACCTTTAAAGTGACCTGCAACAATGTCCACCTCACGACGATATGCTACCATGAGTGGGTCCTTGGAATCCCAAGTGCCAGACACCTGTTGAGCCACCAGATCCGAGTCACCGAAGCACTTAACTCGGCTTAGGTTCATCTCCTTAGCCATTCGAAGACCATGGAGTAGAGCTTCATACTCAGCTGCATTGTTAGTGCAAGGGAACATTAAACAGAGAGCATAACAAAACTTATCACCTTGTGGGGAAGTTAATACGACTCCAGCCCCCGAGCCCTCCAATTGCCTGGACCCATTAAAGTGAATAGTCCAATAAGTGTGATCCGACTTCTCTTTAGGCATTTGTAGTTCTATCCAGACGTTGATGAAATCGACAAGTGCTTGAGATTTGATCGCCGTTCGGGGTATATATTTCAACTCGTGAGGCCCGAGCTCTATGGCCCACTTGGCAATCCGGCCAGTTGCTTCCCTGTTCTGGATTATATCTCCCAAAGGAGCAGAGCTGACCACTGTGATGGGATGACCTTGGAAATACTGCTTGAGCTTCCGGCTTGCCATGAAAGCCCCATACACCAGCTTCTGCCAGTGTGGGTACCTCTGCTTGGACTCAATAAGTACCTCGCTGATATAATAAACCGGACACTGAACCGTATACTCCTTTCCTGCCTCCTTGCGCTCCACCACAATAGCCACACTGACAGCCCGAGCATTAGCTGCCACATATAGCAACAATGGCTCCTTGTCAACCGGGGCAGCAAGAACCGGCGGGTTAGCTAACTGCCGCTTTAAATCCTCAAATGCTTCATTCGGCGTCACTCCAGACGGTTATCCATTTTCTTCAGCATCTGATACAAAGGAATGGCCTTCTCGCCAGGGCGGCTGATAAACTGGCTCAACGCGGCAATCCGGCCTACCAAGCGTTGAACGTCATTGATACACTTCGGTTTAGCCAAGGAGGTGATGGCCTTGATCTTTTCCAGATTAGGCTCAATGCCCCTGTTAGACACTAGAAAGCCCAAGAGCTTGCCTGCCGGTACACCAAAAACGCACTTAGCCGGATTAAGCATCATCTTGTAAACCCGCAAGTTATCAAAGGTTTCCTTTAAGTCATCAATCAACGTCTCCTTCTTCCTTGACTTGACCACAATATCATCCACATAGGCATGAACATTACGGCCGATTTGTGTATGAAGACAATTCTGCACACACCGTTGATAAGTCGCCTAGGCACTCTTGAGCCCAAAGGGCATAGATACATAGCAGAAGGCTCCAAAGGGGTTATGAAGGTCATCTTATCCTGGTCCTTAACTGCCATCTTGATCTGATGATAACCGGAATATGCATCCAGAAAGCTCAAACGCTCACAACCCGCCGTAGCATCAATAATTTGATCAATACGGGGAAGGGCAAAAGGATCTGCTGGACAAGCTTTGTTGAGATCTGTGTAATCCACACACATCCGCCAAGTGTGTTTCTTCTTAAGGACCAGCACCGGATTAGCCAACCACTCAGGATGGAAGACTTCAACGATAAAACCGGCCGCCAAGTGTCTGGCCACTTCTTCTCCAATAGCCTTGCGTCTTTCTTCATTGAACCGGCGGAGAAACTTCTTGACCGGTTTATACTTAGGATCGACATTGAGAGTGTGCTCAGCGAGTTCTCTCGGTACGCCTGGCATGTCAGAAGGCTTCCACGCAAAGATGTCCCGATTCTCACGGATGAACTCGATGAGCGTGTTTTCCTATTTCGGATCCAAGTTAGCACTGATGCTGAACTGCTTGGACGAATCGCCAGGTACGAAGTCAACAAGCTTAGTCTCATCAGCCGATTTAAACTTCAAGGCCGGATCATGCTCGGTAGTTGGCTTCTTCAACGAAGTCATATCTGCTGGATCAGCATTGTCCTTGTAAAACTTCAACTCTTCTGTGGCACAAACCGACTCAGCCTAAGCCGCATCACCTTCTTCACACTCCAGAGCGATCCTGCGGCTCCCATGGATGGTTATAGTGCCCTTGTGACCCGACATCTTGAGCTGAAGATAGACATAGCAAGGCCGTGCCATAAACTTAGCATAAGCCGGCCGTCCAAACAGGGCGTGATACGGACTTCTGATTTTCACCACTTCAAAGGTCAAAGTTTTTGATCTCGAGTCATGCTCGTCCCCAAAATCCACCTCCAGAGCTATCTTACCAACAGGATACGCCGATTTACCAGGCACCACACCATGGAACATCGTATTGGACGGTTTAAGATTTTTACCTGTTAACCCCATGCGACGGAAAGTTTCATAATACAGGATATTGATACTGCTCCCTCCATTCATGAGTACCTTTGTGAACTTATAACGTCCTACCTGAGGTGCCACCACCAATGCCAGATGATCTGGATTATCAACCTGGGGTGGATGATCTTCTCTGCTCCACACAATCGGCTGCTCAAACCAGCGTAGGTAACGGGGCACCGCCGGTTCAACGGAGCTTACTGCCCTCTTATGAAGCTTTTGGTCACGCTTGTCCAAGCTAGAGGTGAAGACATGATATTGCCCACTATTCAACTGCTTCGGATTGCTCTGGTAACCCGACTGCTGCTGCTGCTGCTGATTGCCCTGATTATTGTAGCCACCTTGGTTGCCCTGATTACCTTGATTGTTATATCTGCCCTGATTACCATGGAATCCTGAACCGGAATTTCCTCCACCATAACCCGGCCCATGAGACCCAGGGCCTGAGACACTACCCGGTCCGTGATCATACCGGAAAGCATTAGAATTTTTTGAACTCTTGCATGATGTAGCAGTCCTTCCAGAGGTGTGTGGCCGACATCTGCTTCATCCCATGTTTCGGGCAGGGCTGGTTCAATAGGTAAGACAGGCGGTCCGGGTTAGGGCTAGGTGCTCCACGGTGCTGGGGCGGTTTACCCTTGCGCCGTTGGGCCCTGTCCTGTGCGCTGGTATTGGCCACAAAGTCCATGCTGTGATCCGCTTTACGTTTTCTGCCGTTTCCATGACCCGCCGGTTTGTGGTGCTGCCCCTTGGCGTTGCCGCTCTTCTTTCCCTTCCCTGTCTTATCATCATCAGACTCGGAATCCTTGGTACTATCAGAGTCAGCATACTTACTAAAGCGGCCATGAGGGTTCCCATGTCATTGCAATGGCGTTTCATCCGTCCCAACTTCAACTTCAATGGCTTAAACTGGCAATTGCCTTCCAAAGTTAGAACTGCGGTGTCAGTGTTGATGCGGTCCGATGAGTGCAAAATTTCCGAGGCCCGGCGCATCCACCGGGTTGTTGATTCTCCTTCCTCCTGTACACAGACAGCTAAGTCCACAATCGACATGGGCTGCTTGCATGTATCCTTAAAATTCTGGATAAACCGGGCTCTCAACTCGGCCCATGATCTGATAGAGTTAGCCGGTAGAATCTTTAACCAAGTACGAGCTGTCCCTTCTAGCATCATGGTGAAGTACTTCACACAAGCTGCATCATCCACATCTAGCATCTCCATGGTCATCTCATAGCTTTCAACCCATGTCTCTGGAGATAAATCGGCGGTGTAATTTGGCACCTTGCGTGGGCCCTTGAAATCCTTGGGCAGGCGTACGTTGCGTAACGCTGGTACGAGACACGGCACCCCCAAAGAGCTAGAGGTAACTCCTGGCTCTATCGACGTGGTTGGACGAACCGGAGTAAGCTGACGGGCTTCATGCTGCGCTGCTAGCTCGGCCTCCCTGCGTGCACGAGCCCGGTCCACCACCTCCTGAGCATCACCAGCACCCCCAGCCGGGTTGTGGCCATGGGCGGTTCGCGGTTCCGCGCATTGCTTGACTCGGCCGGTTCATCCATACGCCTGCTGTAACTCCGGCTTGGACGGGGGGTGGAATGAATCCGATCACGACTGTATGAATAAGCCTCCTGTTGCACCAAGGCTGTCTAAAGAAGCTCTTTAACCCGACGCGTCTAGACCGCCGCTGAAGAATCGCCTTCAATTGGGATAGCCTCCAGCCGTGAAGTGGCAGCAACAAGATTGTCCATCGGAGTAGAGTAATGACCTGGTGGTGTCGGGACAGGCTGCGTCACAATGTTGTTCTGACGAGGCGGATCCATCAAACGGAGCTGAACCGGCGCCCCCGCTCCAGGTGCCTCCACCCAGTTTGCTACTGGCGGGTTACTGGTCCCCGCACCTGGGGTGTTAAAGAGGTTCCTACCATCATAAACCAGAGGCAGGCGAGACCGGTGCCTTCTCTTTAGGACATTGTGCGATGCATTCTGATCCAGCATAAGCCGGTAAGCCTGCGCATCCAAAGCGGCCCGCTCCGCGGCCATCCTGGTATCCTCAGCTACCAAATCGGCCTTGGCCTGAGTAATCTGATCCTTTACTTTCATGATTTCCGCATTGTTCGCACCCTGATCCGCTGGGTTAGCCTCCGCCATCAGTGTTGCGAAAGCATCAAATAGATCAGATAAAACCTGAGCCAGCATCCGCACAGGGCCTCCTGCCCCGGCTGCCGTCACCGCTACTGATCCGGAGATCATTGCTGCTGTGGTCGAAGAGTTGAGCGCCGGCTGTGTACCGGCCATGAAGATTCCAACCCAGTTTGGCAGATCAGAGGGGTCTGGAATACTGTCGCCATCGGAACAGCCTCCAATCCGGCCATCTTGTAGCTGATATAACGACTCGGTCTCTCCGGTCGATGACTCGTCGCTGGAATAACCGACGGTCTCACCACCATATTCCGATTTGTCCTCATATTCCCCTCCATGGATGACTCCCACGAAGGCACGCTTCATGGCCGGCTTGACCCGGGCAGATCGCGCACGCTGAGCCATTTCGACGAGGTCGATGCAGATGTCCGGCTCAGGGCCCAGCTTGTCGATCTTGCTAATGAAAACGTGTATGTCACCAAAGGGGACCCGGTACCCGTACTCGATTGAGCCGGCCTCGGGGCCCCAGCCTGCATCGTCGATGTAGAGCTTGCCGCGACGACTCTTTGTCATCCGGCCCACAACGTAACCCTTGAGTCCTTCGAAGATGCCCTCCAAGAACTTGAAACCATCGTGCGATAGCCCCACAGTTGGTGCCAACTGTCGTGGTTTTGTCACGGCAGATGTCCTCATGAAAGGACTTAGTCGTGGAGCCATCGCTACGGGTTAGCTTAAAGGGGTTAAAGCGGACAAGGGATGCAAGAGAGTTTTATACTAGTTCAGCCCCTTACGATGAAGGTAAAAGCCTACGTCTAGTTGTGATGGAATTGATGGGGTTTCGATGACCAGGGAGCGAATATGCTTTGCCTGAGTCTTGAATTGTTGTCTGTTGTCCTGAACCGCTGCCGGGTCGTCCCCTTATATACATGGGTTAACGCCCGTCGGTTTACAGAGTCACGAGGCCGGATCATAAACGTGTCCGGCTAGGTCTCCGCTCTTTCTACCTTACAATGCAAGTTACATATCAATGCTGGTCTAGAGCTACAGGCCTTAAACCAGTTCTGGGCCTTGGGCCTTGGGCCTTTACTCAGCGTCATCGTCTGTCTTCATGGGCTTCAAGTTAATCCGACCTCTCCTGGCCGGTTTACGCCCACTAGTAATATCCCCAACAGGTGTTGTTTACATTGTGTTGCTTAGTTCTCCTACTGGTTCGATACCTTGGTTTCATAACTGAGGGAAATACTCTACCGTCATTGTGCTACATCATCCCTCCCTCTCCGGGGAAATACCGACGTAGTTCTAGCTACCATCAAGGAGAATTTCTGGCACCGTTGCCGGGGAGGATCTTCAACATAACTAGGTTCCTAATCACAAATATCATCTCCTCGCAATTTACATTATTTGCCATTTGCCTCTCGTTTTCCTCTCCCCCACTTCACAAAAATTTGTCGTTTTATTCGCCTCTCTTTTTTCGTTCGCCGTTTTCTTGCCGGATATGTCTTTGTGTGCTCTCTTGTTTGCATAGTCATGATGCCTCAAAGAAAATATTATGATGTTCCTTACCCAAATATTTTGCTTGAAATTGAGAAAAGTACTAAGGAATATATGACTACACAATTATAGCATAATAAGTATTTCACTAAAGAACTTAAGGAGCACTCTGTTGTGCTTGATGCTGTCACAAAACAACTTGATGATATTAGTAGAGAAGTTTGCAATATCCAATCTAAGTTTGCTTTTGCTGAAAGTTTGTTGGAAAAATATCTGATGCACAAGCCACCTTAGTAAATCAAATGGCTGCCAAACCAATGTCGTTAGAAGACAAAAATGATTGGTGTTTCTTCTATTGGTTCCTTGTTTAGTAAAGATAAGAATGATGAAAAAGGGACTGGAGAAGAGTCAACTTTAGGTAGAAGGCCTCCCTATATTTCGGAGGGTGAAAATCTTGTTGATAAAATAGATTAAAGTGGGTTTGGAGAGGTCAAAAATTTAAGTAGTGATGTGCCCACTCTTTTGAATTACAAAGACTTTAATTATGATAGTTGCTCTTTGATTGATTGTATTTGTTTGTTGCAATCCATGATAAATTCACCCCATGCTTATGAAGAAAATAAAGCTTTCACTCAACATATTGTTGATGCTATGATGAAAGCTTTGGAAGAAAAATTGGAATTAAAAGTTTCAATCCCTAGAAAATTGCATGATGAATGGGAACCTACCATCAAAGTCAAGATTAAAAATTATGAGTGTTTTGCTTTGTGTGACTTGGGTGCTAGTGTTTCTACAATTCTGAAATCTTTATGTGATGTGCTTGGTCTTACCGATATTGAATCGTGTTCTTTAAATTTGAACTTGGCGGATTCCACTATTAAAAAGCCTATGGGAAGAATTAATGATGTTCTAATTCTTGCAAATAGAAATTATGTGCCCATATATTTTATTGTTGTTGACATTGATTGCAATCCATCTTGTCCAATTATTCTTGGTAGGCCGTTTTACGCACTATTGGTACCATGATTGATATGAAAGAAAGCAATATTAAGTTCCAATTTCCTTTGAGGAAGGGTATGGAACACTTTACTAGAAAAAGAATTAAGTCACCATATGAATCAATCATGAGGGCATCTTATGGATCTAGCACCAAGGATGACAAAACTTAGATCCTTGCCTTACGCCTAGCTAAGGGCGTAAAACTGTAGCGCTTGTTGGGAGGCAACCCAATGAATAAAATTTATTTTTGCTTTTTGCTTTCTGTTCTTGTGTGTTAACAAAATTATTCTACTGTTATTATTGTGTTTTTTGTGTGTTTTAATTAGTGTTTGTGCCAAGTAAAGCCTTTAGGATCTTCTTGTGTAATAGTTGTTTGATCATGCTGAAAAAGACAGAAACTTTGCGCTAACGAAAATAATTTTCATCAATCACAGAAAAGAGCTTTTGCCCTGATTCTTTTTGAAGAAGATTGATATACAAATTACCCTGGTCTTACTAATTTGGTAGAATTTTTGGAGTTCCAGAAGTATTTGAAAGTTCCAGATTACTACAGACTATTCTGTTTTGACAGATTCTGTTTTCTTTGTGTTGTGTGCTTATTTTGATGGCTCTATGGTTTTATTTGATGAGTTTTTGCTATAGAAAAGTTGGAATACATTAGATATAATACAAAAATAAAATATGAATTTGTTTGGTACAACACTTATAGTAGTGGTTTGCTTTCTTACACTAACGGATCTCACGAAGGTTTTGTTGAGTTTTATGTGATTGAAGTTTTCAAGTTTTGGGTTATCTTACGATGTATGAAGGAAGGATGTAAGAGCCTAAACTTGGGGATGCCCCGGCATCCCAAGCTATTATCCAAGAATGAGCAACCAACTAAGCTTGGGGATGCCCCCGAGTGGCATCCCCGCTTTCTTACAACAACTATCGGTATTTTACTCGAGGCTATATTTTTATTCGTCACATGCTATGTGTTTTGCTTGGAGCGTCTTGTATGATATGTGTCTTTGCTTCTTTTATTTTGTGTTTTAAGTCATCAATCCTTGCTGGACACACTTATTTGAGAGAGCCAAAATTATGTCATAATTTGTTAGAATTGCTCTCTATGCTTCACTTAAATTTTTTATGAGCTAGGACTTGCTCTAGTGCTTCACTTATATCTTTTTGAGCACGGTGTGCTTTGTTATTTTTGAAGCAATGCTATCTTGCTTCACTTAGATTTGTTTGAGAGTTAGTAAAATTTTGAAGAAATTCTCTCTTGCTTCACTTCAATTATTTTGAGAGAAAGAAAATTTGTTATGCTCATGATCTTCACTTATATTTGTTTGAGCTTATGAAAAGCAACACATGAAAATTAGTGCCAAAGTGATAGATATCCAAGAAGGATAAAGAAAAATAAAATGTCATGAAGATCATTGGACAAATAAACTTGATTCTTAGTAATAGTTTTGAGATATGATGATGTGATATGTGAGTTATGTTGATGAGTAATTGTGCTCTAGTAAGAATATTGGTGTTAAGGTTTGTGATTCCCTATGCATGCATGAAAGTCAATAATCATGCAATGAAAATTATATCCTACTTGTGGTGCATTATTCTGTGTTAATTATGCTTAATGCTTGCTTATGAGATTATTCGTTTCTTGGTTGGTCGCTTCCCAATCTTTTGCTAGCCTTTATTTTGCACTCAGTATGATCTCTACTTGTGTATACAAAATCCATTAAACCAGTTTTGCCACATAAGTCTACTATATTTACCTATATGCGGTATTCTTTTGCTGTTCTAAGCAAATCTGCATGTGCCATCTCTAATTTTCAAAATAAATTTCTCTTTGGTGTGTTTTTTTCGCTCGCGGAACGATAACAAGTGGCTAATATTTTCCATGCTAGATGTGTTATTCTCACGATGAGAGTTTATTCACTTGTCATTGCGCGAGAGTAAGGCAAAGGTTGTAGGGATGCCCGGTCCTGAAATGCAAAAAAATGAATTTACTTTATGTTGTCAAATAATAAATTCCTTGGAAAGTGTTGGTATGGAGAGCACCCGTGGATACGGTTAGCCATGGAAAGTGAAAGTTATGGTGGAAAAAGGAATAAACATTATTTTCTGTTGGGAACCGCCTATGGCATATCTAGCATCGAAAGTGTTCGGAACTCTAAGTCGTTTTCATTGGTGGGATGGATACACCTCCCAAAATGTTTTTATCTCAAACTTTTCGCTTGGAGCTCTAGCACCTCTACAAATCCCTACTTCCCTCTGCGAAGGGCCTTTCTTTTACTTTATGCAATTTTTATTTTTGAAATTTGAGTCTCCATCTTCTCTCATAAAAAGCACCAACTAGGAGGCAATATGATCGTGCTCAAGTATTGGGTGTAGTTAGTATTCGAGTGTGTTTGATGAATGGATCAATGTTTGAGCATGATGGGCTAGGGATAACTTATTTTAGCGTTGATATTTTGAGAGACATGGTTGCTTGTTGATATGCTTGAGTATCTAAATTATTATGTCAAAACTAGACTATTGCTTTGAATCACATAAAAGTCCAAATGTCCATGCTATAAAGAAAAGAATATGTTATGACTTGATGAACAACACTCCACATCAAAAATTCTGTTTTTATCACTTACCTACTCGAGGACGAGTAGGAGTTAAGCTTGGGGGTGCTGATACGTCTCCAACGTATCTATAATTTTTGATTGTTCCATGTTGTTTTATTATCAATCTTGGATGTTTTATAATCATTTTATAGTCATTTTATATCATTTTTTTGGTACTAACCTATTGACATAGTGCCAAGTGCCAGTTGCTGTTTTTTCCATGTTTTTTACATCGCAGGAAATCAATATCAAACGGAGTCCAAATGCCAAAAAACTCCCCGATGATTTTTTATGGGCCAGAAGGAAGGCAATGGGCCCTGGTTGCACCTGGGGGGTGCCCTGAGGGGGGCACAACCCACCAGGGCGCACCAGGCCTGGTGCACCCTGGTGGGTTGTGCCCACCTCGGGTGCCCCCCGGACCGCCTCTTTGCTCTATAAATACCCCAATATTCCAGAAACCCTAAAAGGAGCGTCAAAATATTCATCCTGCCCTCACAGAGTCCAGAACCACCAGATCCAATCTAGATACCGTCACGGAGGGGCTCACCACTTCCATTGGTGCCTCTCCGATGATGTGTGAGTAGTTCTTTGTAGACCTTCGGGTCCGTAGTTAGTAGCTAGATGGTTTTCTCTCTCTCTCGTTGGATTCTCAATACAATGGTCTCTTGGATATCCATATGCTGAACTCTTTTGCGGCGTGTGTCGGGGAAGCTGATCGTGACCCACGAACACCTATGGTACCTGGCGTACCGAGTCCCTTGTGGTTCGGAGGGGGGCGGAGATTGCACAAAGAGCAGATCGAAGAGATGCACATGAGCAGTTTTACCCAGCTTCGGAGCTCTCCGGAGAGATAATACTCCTACTGCTGCTTGGTTGATTGTATTGTGTTCTTGCTAGGGAGCAATGGGAGCTACAAAACCTAGCCTGAGCGTGTGTAGTCTCGAATGAGTCGAATGAACCGAACGGAGCCGAACCCTTTCTACGTTGCACTTGGGCCTCCTTTTATAGGCTCAAGGGGTCACCGACAGGTGGCAACGCAGATGAGGGTACAAATGGAAAAACAATAGTTGGCACACCGCTTTGTACAGTGTACAGTGCATATACCTAACTCTGACGGCAAGGGACAAGATCAATAAATGCCCGTCTCTGTCGCCTAAACAGTGCAACAAGGACCGTCAAGTGCACCACCGTTTGCCACGATGGTAGGCTCGTCAGCGCCGCTTATCGCTGCTCCCCGCTGGCTGCACAGCCCTTCGACACGCATGCCTGGAGTAGCCCCACGGCGACACGTTGGCGGATGAGCTGGAGCGGAGATGAAGAGAGGTTGCCTGCCGCGGCAAGCGCCTTGCCGCGGCTGAATCCTTGTCGCACTCAGAGCTTGTCGCTCAACAGCCTTCCGGCAAGCTCCTCTTGCCGGGTCTTGTTTCCTTCGTGCCTCGAGTGGCCTTCCCGCAAGCTCCTCTTGTCGGGTCTTGAATACTTTGTTCTTGAATGGCTCAAGGAGCCGCTGGCGACCTTGGCGGTCACCGTGCAAGCCTGCCAGGTGCTGCGATCGCCCGTGCACGAAGTTCGGGATACTAGGGTAACCCTACTCTAGTACACCGGCAGAGCCCCGGCCTGGGCCACACACGGCGCCGAGCTCTGTTGGGCCAGGCCAAAAAAAGCAGACGGGCACGCGCGGCCTAGATCGCGCAGTTATTCGCCTCGGACCCACCACGTCCCCCACGAACGGCACGCTCCGGACGTGGCGTCGTGGGAGAGATCGTGGGGGCTTTCTTTATTGGGAAAAGCGGAACGCCCGCCCCCTCTCCCTCCTTATAAGCAGGGGAAACAGGGGCAGGACGCCCACTTGCCATTGCTGTCACATGAAAAACCACCGCCGCTCCCCCCTTCTTCTCAAGTCCAAAGAGAGCGACGCTCCCCCCCCCCATTGCCACCGGCGCCACCAACGCCGTCGGATTCCTCCATCACCTCCGCCATGGCTCCGAAAGCCGACAAGGGCAAAGGGTGAAGTCGGCCGGCGCAGCGGCTCGCGGCACTGCGGAAGGAGCGGGCCCTCTTGACCCCGCCGACACGGCGAGCTGCGAGCTGTATTACCTCTTCGTCGACGGAGACGCAGGCGCACTCCAGCACGAGGGTGATCTCCGCGCCACATCCGAGAAGGTTTCCGTCGGGTACCCCTTCTTGGCGCTTTTAATCTGCGGGCTCGCCGCCTTTTCCAATTCTTTGCGACGCCATGAACACATATGGCCTCCGCCTCCTTGATTTCACCCCCAACGCCGTCCTCACCATGGCAGTTTTCGCACACCTCTGCGAGAACTTTGTCGGAGTCCACCCGAATGTAGCCCTTTTCCGCCACTACTTCATGCCCCGCGTAGAGAGAGGAGAGCCGCTTGCCGGAGGAATTGCATGGATCTCCAGGATCGGCAAGAAGGAAGCATATCTTGACGGAGAGCAGTGCAGCAAATGGGAGGAGTGGAGAGCCGATTGGTGTTGGATCATAGAGGAGAACCCGCAGCCTTTCACTGCCCTGCGCCAAACCCCCATAGTGCGCGGCAACGATTGGAGCAACTTGGCGCCGGAGGACGCCAAGTTAAAGGTTGCCGTGACTCGGATCTTGCGCCTCAGGCATGCCGGGCTCACCGTAGGCGGGGTTGGCACGGATTTCCTTCGCCGCCGCATTGCGCCCTTGCAGGAGAGGAGGAGGCCTGCTTGGGAATTCCAAAACGCGGCGGACATCATGAGGCTGCGCCCGGGCCTCAACTGGAACTTCACAATCTTGGAGCTGGATGCCATGCTGCGGGAGCTGTTCAAGCACGATGCAGACCACCCCGAGTGGTTCATGTTGCCGAGGGGGGTCGTGCCTTTGTGCAACAACTTGTCGCTTGACCGCATCCAGCGATGATGCCGCCAGCGATTCCCATGGAATCGCTCCAACTTGGCAAGAGCCCGCCGACGACGTCGTGCAGCAGTTCTTCGACAACTTGGAAGAAGTGCCGATCCGCGCCGACGAGAAGAAGTGGCTCACCCGCGACACCACCGAGCAAGAGATGGTGCGCATTGCCACAAGGTTGGAGGAGGCGGCGGAAGCTGCCGCCGCCGGCGCGTTTGGGTTCACCGTGGAGGAGGCAGAGGCAGCCGAGGCGGCAAGCCTTGCCGATCGAGAGGAGTTCACCGGCGAGGAGGAGCAGGCCGAGCCCGACGCTGAACCGAACGAGCCTGCCGGGGGCGCCTCCCCTTCGCCTTCAAGTAGCTTGCCGCGGGAGGAGCCCGCGGCCCCGCCAAGAAGACGCCTCTGCAAGACCGGAGAAGTGGCGGGGCGGCAGACGGGCCAACAGCCGCCTCGCCGCCCGACGCGCTCCACCGCGGCAAGCACTGTTGCCGCGGGAGCACCTCATGCCGCCACATCAACGGGAGCGGGGCCTTCTGGAGCCATGGCCCCCGCACCCGCCAAGCGTCCGAGGGAGCCTACTCCTCCAGATCGTCGCACCGGAGCGGAATTTGACTTCTCCGCTCTCAGCTCCGAGGAAGAAGAGGAAGAGTAAGATCTTGTCGCTGCTACTTGTAATTCTTCAATTTACTGTTTTGTCTTGTATCTGACTTGCTTCATTCTGATCTCTTTCCTTTTTCAGGACGCTGGCTCAGAGGGCGTCGAAGAGAGCCAAGACTCCGGTGGTGGTCATCAAAGACGAATCTCCCGTGGCGACAGGAGGCACGTCTGAGACCCCGTTGCCGGATCCGACAACCCTTCCCCTGAGCAGCCCCCAGCACAGCCCCCAGCGTAAGTGTTTGGATTATCTCTTACGGTTCGGGGCGTGCATGGGTACTCCTTCTTTAATGATATCTGACTTGTTGAATTGTGTAGGAGCAGAGCAGCCTCATCAGGAGGCCCCGGAAGTCACTCCCGAAGTTCTGCTTGCTTCAACTACGCTGCCAAGGGAGAAATCTCCGACAAGGGAGCGCTCTCCGGCAAGGGAGGCTTCTCCGACAAGGGGAGCTTCTCCGACAAGGGTGTCAGGACCCCGATTCCAAGTCACATCGACCTAGCTGGTAACACCTCATATCACTTTGCAGCCTCACGCACGGTATTCCCACGGGTGTCGCCTTACCATGGCCCGGGACCGTTTGCACCTTTTGGCTCACGTATATGATAGTGTCGCTAGCATCCACATGACAAAGAACCCGGGCCGACATGGCTAGTCGTGAACCCAAAGCGGCACTAACCTATGGGGACAGGCATACATGAATCACTTCGAGCATGTCGGTCATCAACGTATGAACTCGGGCTGTAGCACTGGGCTAACAGGACTCCGGTATCCCGGGCTGTAGCAGGCTAGGCAGGACTCCGAGTATCACCGCGTGACATTTCCCGAAGGGATGTATATAGGAACGAAATGAATCACATGCCGCTAGTCAAGTGTCCAAGCAGTAGTGCTGGGCTAGCAGGACTCCGTGAACCGGGCTGTAGCGGACTACTATCGCCGTAAGCACGAGACTACATTTCCCCATATGAGAGGCTGCCAAGGATAAACAACTAGTTTGTCGGATCCCACTCATACCAAGCATTTCAATCATACACATAATATGCCCGATATGAGTAAATACAACAAGGCATCACAACAAAACTCTACAACTCAAGTACTTTATTTAAGAGGCTCGAGGAGCCTTACATAACATAGTCATACAGGTAGGGGTCACATGACCCAACACTCAAGTCATACAATCATACAAGCACATGCGGAAGCAAACTAGTCTCGAGTATGGACTCTAGAAAGAAAGAAAGCTTGTTGGAGCCTTTCTATCTACAATGGCCCTTCACAAGTCTTAGATCGCCACCTGGGTGGCTAGTTCACTCGTCGAAGTCAACATCTACATAGAATCCGTCGGAGGGGGTAGTATAGTCCTCTGAAAAATATTGATTAAGCAAACATGAGTACAAAAGTACTCAGCAAGTCTTACCACAGAATCCTATCATACATGCACATTCTCAAGAAGGAGGTGGAGTTATTTGCAGCAAGCCAGCTTTGACTCTTGGCTAAGCTATCCTACGTGACACCACTTTGTAAAGCATTTGTCGTACACGAGTCCACTAAACACCATCACAATACTCCACCGTGGATCCTCTCTCGTCATCCCCGAGAGGGCCATCCACGATACTCACACTTATCTTGAGGCTTTTAGTAGTATCCATTTACTTGTCTATGAACTGATATAGGTAACCCGAAGTCCTTCTCCGTGGACACGGCTATTGAATAGATCATATTTAACCTGCAGGGTGTACTTCTTCACACACGCTCTCACCACTTATAAATCGTTTACACGACATGTACTGCAACCTTCAAGCGGAAGCCCAACGTGGGTGTCGGCCACAGCCTACCTAAACACTCAAGTCCCTAGTCCGGGTTTATCGCCTATTCGGTTCCATCCGCAGGAGTCCGCCGAGGTTTCCCATACAGCCCCGAACGATGTGTGCAGGGTTCCCGAGATACCAAACGGGCACTTTCGGACACCAGACCCACGTGCCTACCGCAACACAACCCACCCCTAAGGTCAGGTGTTGCGCCCCAAAGATGCTACAAACACGAAACTACTTGCAACTCCCGGACTAAGAACAAGGGTGGTTAAGAAGCCGAGAGGGTCAATTAAGGATCCCAATGTGTGGTAGTAACTGTTTCATGGATCACAAACACAGATCTCAGTTCTTAAGTTCGGCTTCAATGAAACAACCCACCATGTACTCCTACATGGCCTCTCATCGATACCTTTACCAAATCATGTTCAACACTTTCACTCTCGAACCAACACAACCTTTCACTCCAGTTCATCATCCCGATGAGCCAGACCTGACACAACTCTAAGCATAGCAAGCATAGCATGGTAGGAATCACAAACATGGCTCAATCAACTCCTACACATACTAGTGGGTTTCATCTAGTTCTTGTGGCAATGACAGTCATGCAAAGGAAGTGGGTTCAACTACCGCAGCACACAACAGTTTGAATCGCGTTGTCTTAATGCGAAACGAGAGCGAAGCGAGAACATGGGTTTGTATCGAATGATCAATGAGTTGCTTGCCCGATGGAACTGGGGTAGAGAACGCCCTTCAGATGGGTAGTCGAGGTTATCTTGAGGCAGTAACCTATCATGAAAGCACACCAAATAAACACACAAGACAATATGCAACAATATGATGCATGCTATGACATGGCAATATGGATGTGTGTTGGCCTAATGCAATCTGAAATAACAGGAATGAACTCATTTGAATCAAGGATTCAAATGATAGCTCATTTAAGTTAGTCCTAATGGTGCAATATCTTATTCTGGTTATTCAGCATAGTTAACTTGTTTTAACATGCATGAAACCTGTACCAATGGATAGAGTGTATTTTTCTGATAATTTTCATATATAAATCTTTGCATTTGGAGTTATAGATAAAAGTTATAAGCATTTGAAATTTGAATTATATTCGGAATTTGCTATATTAGAATAAATCCAGAAATTGAATTAATGCGTCAGCATGAGGTCAGCGTGACGTCAGGGGTCAACGGGGTCGTCCAGGTCAAACTGACCAGTGGGACCCGCATGTCAGTAGTTAGTTTAACTAATTAACTTTAATTAGAACTAACCTAATTAGTTAACCGGGGGGGGTCCACCTGTCATTGACTCAGAGCAGTCAACAGGGCCCACCAGTCAATGGTCAGCGGTCAGCTCGCCGGCGTCTAGCCACCGGCGAGGCCAGGCGCGGCGGAGCAAAGTGCTTTTGCACGTTCCGGCCACTAAATGGGGCACGGAAGGCATCTACGTGGAGCTGGAGATGAACCGCAGCTCTTGGTGGAGTTAGCTTAGGTCGGGGTGGCCGGAGTTGGCACCGGCGACGAGTTTGGCGGCGGCCGGGGCTCGGGTGATGTCGGGCTCGTTGTTAGGGGGCAAAGTGAGGCGCGTGGAGTGCAGGGTTGGACCCAACGCAGCTCGGTGAGTGCGATGGACACGGTGGCGTGGCCGTTGGGTGGCCGGAGCCTCGTCGGCGACGAGCTCCGCGGCGGTGCGTTCGGGCGAGCTACGTGTGCTCGTTGTGGTGCACGAGGAAGAGAGTGGAGAGGATGGGGAGGTAGCCAGGCTCACAGCGATCCCGTAGAGCCAGACGACGAGGTCGGGGGCGCTCTGATGCGGCGGCGACGACGAGGGGATCTCCGGCGGTGGCGGAGTCGGCGGGTCGGTGCACGGTGGCCGGGGCAAGCAAGCGCTCGGGGCTTGGCTTGTTCGGCGAAGTCGACGATGGCAGCGACGGACACGGTCTCGTGGCGAGGGGACGGTGGCTACGGCTACGACGGTGGAAGCGGCGGCGGTGGCGTCGGCCATGGCGAGGGGGAGCGAGGAGACAGGAGCGGGGCGAATGGCGTGTCCGGGGTCGGGCGACGACGTGGAGGCCGCCCAGCAGCAGGCGGCGAGGAGGTGAAGAGGCGGCGGCCAGCTGCGTGGCGCGCCTCGAGCTCGCCGTCGGGCACCAGCTGCTCGCTGGCGAGCCAAGCAGCTGTTGGCGCAGCGGCTGCTGGGCTGGGCCGGCAGGTGGGCCGGGCACGGGCGTCAGGTAAGTGTTTTTCCATTTTTAGTCTTTTTCTAAATTCCTGTAACTTTGTGGGGTTTTTTAAAATACCAAAACTATTTTAAAAATCACCAAAATGCTCCGGTCACTTGTTAGAATATTCCCAACATGAAACATTTTGGTTTGGCAATTTTTGAACATTTAAAATATTTTATATAGTTTAAAATGCTTAAGTTCAAAACTTGTGGATTAATCTTAGAACCTTTAGATGACATAGAAAATGATACACCTTCTTTGACATGGGTTCTGAACCAAAGCAAAGAGGATGAACATTTTGAAGGGCATTTCAGGTTCATTGAAATAAATTTTAGTAAACCCTAGTTGAATTAAGGGGGTGTTCTGGGGTTTCCTGCCTTCCCCATTTCAAATTCAAATGAAATTTAAACATGATGCACACCCTAATGCATGGTCTAACTGGGATTTGACAACTCACCCCCACTCAAAAGAATCTCGCCCCGAGATTTAGGATCTGATTCGTAAAAAGGTGGGATACTCAAGTCGAAGACGATCCTCCCTTTCCCAAGTTGCTTCTTGCTCGGAATGGTTTGACCATTGAACCTTTAGAAACTTGATATTCCGACGTCGAGTGGTACGCTCGGCTTGATCGAGGATACGAACGGGATATTCTCGATAGGTGAGGTTATCTTGGAGATCAAGCGTTTTGTGGTCTACTCCACGGATAGGATCCGAGAAGCAACGCTGAGTTGGGAAACGTGGAAGACATCATGGACTCGAAAGATGCGGAGGTAGTTCCAATTGGTAGGCAACTTCCCTCGCTTGGCAAGAATGCGAAAGGGTCCAATGTAACGAGGAGCCAACTTGCCTTTGATACCGAATCGATGGGTTCCTTCAAAGGAGTAACCGAAGGTAAGCCTTTCGCCAATTTCATAAGCCATAGGCTTATGCTTGCGGTCATAATGGCTCTTTTGACGAGATTGGGCTGTTTTCAATTTCTCACGAATAACACGAACCTACTCTCTTCGCTTCCGAATCATGTCCGGCCAAAGAGTTGTCTCTCCCGGTTTCGACCCGTTAAGAGGCGTTCGACATTTCCGTCCATAAAGAACTTGAAAGGGCTTTGCCCAGCTGGCTTGATAACTATTGTTATAAGCTTAACTCGGCGAATGGAAGGCATTTCTCCCAATTCATGCCGAAAGAGATGATGAAGCTCAAGCATATCCTCTAGGATTTGATTGACTCGTTCTACTTGACCACTTGATTGGGGATGGAAAGCGGTGCTAAAGGAGAGACGAGTTCCCATAGCGTTTGGAAACTTTCCCAAAATCGAGAGGTGAAGAGACTTCCACGATCTGAGTTAATCTCTAATGGAATACCATGAAGAGACACTATTCGAGAGATGTACAATTCAGCTGGCTGGCTAGCGGTTATACTCTCACGAACGGGTAGGAAGTGGGCTACTTTGGAAAGACGATCAACGACAACGAAGATAGCGTTATTCCCTCTCTTGGTCTGGAAACCCGTAATGAAATCCATACCGATTTTATCCCATTTCCATTCAGGAATTTCCAAAGGTTGAAGGGTACCAGCAGGCCGTTGATGCTCTGCTTTAACTCGACGACGACGCCGCAATTAGCAATGTATTGAGCGATTTCTCTCTTCATCCTAGTCCACCAAAACCTCCGCGAGATCTTGATACATTTTAGTACTACGGGATGAATGGTGAGAGGAGAGTCATGAGCTTCCTTAAGGATCAATTGCCGTAGCTGTTGTTTCTTGGGAACCACTAAGCGGTTCTCAAAGAAGACAACACCTCGTTCATCTATGGAGAAACATTTAGTAGCTCCGCTAGCGATGTTCTCCTTGATCCGAGATATCCCTCTATCATACTGCTGAGCAGCTATGATTCGATCCGTAAGGTCAGGTTTCGCCACCAGGGTGGAAAGGAATCCTCGAGGAACAATGTGAAGATTAAGCTTACGAAATTCCTCGTGGAGAATTGGTTGACTTTGTGGTAACATCAGATTGTTACAATAAGATTTGCGACTTAGTGCGTCAGCCATGACATTGGCCTTGCCCGGGGTGTAGGATATACCTAAGTCGAAATCTGTGATCAACTCGACCCAACGTCTTTGCCTGAGATTCAAATCCGGTTGGGTGAAGATATATTTCAGACTTTGGTGATCAGTGTAGATTTCACAACGATTACCCACAAGATAATGTCGCCAGGTTTTGAGTGCATGAACCACTGCTGCAAGCTCTAGATCGTGTGTGGGGTAGTTATCCTCATGTGGGACGAATCGTCGAGAGGCGAGGCAATCACATGACGATCTTGCATGAGTATGCAACCTAGTCCTTGTCGTGAGGCGCCGCAATAGATAATAAAGTCCTTAGAAATCTGGTGGAACAAATACAGGGAGCAGATGTCGAGCGTCTTTTCAGTTCTGAAAGCTGATCTCGCCTTGTGGCGCCCATTCGAACTTCTTATCTTTCTTGAGGAGTTCGGTTAGAGGTTTAGCAACTTTAGAGAAATTCTCGTGAAGCGGCGGCAATAGCTCGCTAAACCGAGGAAACTCGAACTTGCTTGACCGATTCAGGTGGAGTCCAATCAAGGACGGCTTGAACTCGCTCGGGATTGACAGCAATGCCCTTTCCAGAGATTACATGTCCTAGATAGGTCATACGGTAACCAGAATTCACACTTAGAGAATTTGGCATAAAGGCGGTGCTCTCAAGTTTCATCAATACTAGCCTTAGGTGTTGGCATGTTCTTCCTCATTCTTGGAGTAGATGAGTATATCATCGAGGTATACCACGACTAATTTATCCAAGTACTCCATGAAGATCGAGTTCATTAACCGAGAGAAAGTGGCTGGAGCATTGGTTAATCCGAAGACATGACGGTGTACTCAGTATTGGCCATAACGAGTAACAAAAGCCGCTTTTAGGTATGTCCCCGTTCTTGATTTTGATTTGATGGTAGCCCAACCTCAAATCCATCTTGAGAAAGGCGAGGATCCAGCGAGCTGGTCATACGATCGTTGATCCCGGGAGCGGATACTTGTTCTTGATAGTGACCAAATTGACAGGTCGGTAATCTACAACCATCCGATCCGTACCATCCTTCTTCTTGACGAAGAGGACGGGGCAAGCCCATGGAGATGAACTAGGACGGATGAAACCCTTTTGCAAGGACTCATCGAGTTGTTTCTTAAGTTCAGCTAGTTCTAGGGGTGCCATCTTATAAGGTCTTCTAGAGATTGGGACGGTTCCGGGAACAAGATCTATCACGAACTCAACATCCCTGTCAGGTGGAACACCTGGCAGTTCCTCCGGAAAGACATCCGGGAAATCACGGACTACCGGAATATCTTCGAGGTCTGGAAGAGGGTTGGCATTTAAGGAGTAAAGCTGGCGCTTAGACACTCGGGTTAAAACATTCACTGTCTTGCCCGAAGGATGGGTAAGTTGAACAGTTCTAGTAGAGCAATCAATCTTAGCATAATGGGCTGACATCCAGTCCATACCCAAGATGATGTTTATGTCCGAGGACTTGAGAGCTATTAGAGATGCAAGAAAGACTAATCTGTCGACAAGAATTTCATTCCCATGACTTATTCTAGAGGTTTGCCATCTAGAACCAGGAGTTTGAATTTCCATGGAGGTAGGCATGTCACAGAATGTGGTGTTGTGCAATCGAGCATAGCTCTCAGAAATAAATGAATGAGATGCTCCAGTATCAAAAAGAACAGTTGCCGGATGGCAATTAACAAGAAGCGTACCGAGGACGACATTGGGATCCTCATGGTGATTCCGAGCCCATAAGAAAGATAAGAAGTTCGAATGGACGCCACAGTGCGAGATCAGCTTTCAGGAACTGAAAAGACGCCTGACATCTGCTCCCGTACTTGTTCCACCAGATTTCTCTAAGGACTTTATTATCTATTGCGACGCCTCGCGACAAGGACTAGGTTGCATACTCATGCAAGATCGTCATGTTGGGAATATTCTAACAAGTGACCAGGAGCATTTTGGTGATTTTTAAAATAGTTTTGGTATTTTAAAAAACCCCACAAAGTTGCAGGAATTTAGAAAAAGACTAAAAATGGAAAAACACTTACCTGACGCCCGTGCCCGGCCCACCTGCCGGCCCAGCCCAGCAGCCCGTGGCCTGCAGCTGCTTGGCTCGCCAGCAGCAACTGGTGCCCGACGGCGAGCTCAGGGCACGCCACGCAGCTGGCCGCCGCCCTGCTTCACCTCCTCGCCGCTTCGCTGCCTGGACGGCCTCCACGTCGTCGCCCCGACCCCCTGGACACGCCATTCGCCCCCCTGCCTCTCTCCCTCGCTCCCCCCTCGCCATGGCCGACGCCACCGTCGCCGCTCCACCGTCGTAGCCGTAGCCACCGTCGTCCCCGCGCCACGAGACCGTGTCCGGTAAACCGCCGTCGTCGACTTCGTCGAACAAGCCAAGCCCAGCGCTTGCTTGCCCCTGCCCTTGCGACCGACCCACCCGACTCCGCCACCGCCGGAGATCCCCTTCGCCGTCGCCGCCGCATCGAGCGCCCCGACCTCGTCGTCGGCTCTCACGGATCGCTGTGAGCCTGGCTACCTCCCATCCTCTCCACTCTCTTCCTCGTGCACCACAGCGAGCACACGTGCTTCGCCCGACGCACCGCCGCGGAGCTCGTCGCCGACGCAGGCTCCGGCCACCCAACGGCCACGCCACCGTGTCCATCGCACTCACCGAGCTGCGTTGGGTCCAACCCTGCACTCCACGCGCCTCACTTTGCCCCCTAACAACGAGCCCGACATCACCCGAGCCCCGGCCGCCGCCAAACTCGTCGCCGGTGCCAACTCCGGCCACCTCGACCCAAGCTAACTCCACCAAGAGCTGCGGTTCATCTCCAGCTCCACGTAGATGCCCTCCGCGCCCCATTTAGTGGCCGGAACGTGCAAAAGCACTTTGCTCCGCCGCGCCTGGCCTCGCCCGGCTAGAGCGCCCGGCGGTGACACCGACCATTGGTGGTGGGCCTGTTGGTGCTCTGAGTCAATGGCGGTGGACCCCGGTTAACTAATTAGGTTAGTTCTAATTAAAGTTAATTAGTTAAACTAACTACTTACATGCGGGTCCCACTGGTCAGTTTGACCTGGGCGACCCGTTGACCCCTGACGTCCACGCCGACCTCATCTTGCCGCATTAATTCAATTTCTGGATTTATTCTAATATAGCAAATTCGAATGTAATTCAAATTTCAAATGCTTATAACTTTTTATCTATAACTCCAAATGCAAAGATTTATATATGAAAATTATCAGAAAAATACACTCTATCCATTGGTACAGGTTTCATGCATGTTAAAACAAGTTAACTATGCTGAATAACCAGAATAAGATATTGCACCATTAGGACTAACAAATGAGCTATCATTTGAATCCTTGATTCAAATGAGTTCATTCCTGTTATTTCAGATTGCATTAGGCCAACACACATCCATATTGCCATGTCATAGCATGCATCATATTGTTGCATATTGTCTTGTGTGTTTATTTTGGTGTGCTTTCATGCTAGGTTACGCCCCGAAGATAACCTCGACTACCCATCGAAGGGCAGTTCTCTACCCCAGTTCCATCGGGCAAGCAACTCATTGATCATTCCGATACAAACCCATGTTCTCGCTTACGCTCTCGTTTTTGCATTAAGACAACGCGATTCAAACTATTGTGTGCTGCGGTAGTTGAACCCACTTCCTTTGCATGACTGTCATTGCCACAAGAACTAGATGAAACCCACTAGTATGTGTAGGAGTTGATTGAGCCATGTTTGTGATTCCTACCATGCTATGCTTGCTATGCTTAGAGTTGTGTCGGTCGGCTCATCGGGATGATGAACTGGAGTGAAAGGTTGTGTTGGTTCGAGAGTGAAAGTGTTGAACACGATTTGGTAAAGGTATCGATGAGAGGCCATGTAGGAGTACATGGTGGGTTGTTTCATTGAAGCCGAACTTAAGAACTGAGATCTGTGTTTGTGATCCATGAAACAGTTACTACCACACATTGGGATCCTTAATTGACCCTCTCGGCTTCTTAACCACCCTTGTTCTTAGTCCGGGAGTTGCAAGTAGTTTCTGGTGTTTGTAGCATGCTGGGGGCCGCACGCAACACTGACCTTAGGGGTGGGTTGTGTTGCGGTAGGCACGTGGCCCGTGTACCGAAAGTGCCGTTTGGTATCTCGGGAACCCTGCACACATCGTTCGGGGCTGTATGGGAAACCTCGGCCGGACTCCCTGCGGATGGAACCCGAATAGGCGATAAACCTGGACTAGGGACTTGAGTGTTTAGGTAGGCTGTGGCCGACACCCACGTTGGGCTTCCGCTTGAAGGTTGCGAGTACATGTCGTAAACGATTTATAAGTGGTGAGAGCGTGTGAAGAAGTACACCCTGCAGGGTTAAATATGATCTATTGAATAGCCGTGTCCACAGAGAAGGACTTCGGGTTACCTATGTGGGTTCATAGACAAGTAAATGGATACTACTAAAAGCCTCAAGATAAGTGTGAGTATCGTGGATGGCCCTCTCGGGGATGACGAGAGAGGATCCACGGTGGAGTATTGTGATGGTGTTTAGTGGACTCGTGTACGACAAATGCTTTACAAAGTGGTGTCACGTAGGATAGCTTAGCCAAGAGTCAAAGCTGGCTTGCTGCAAATAACTCCACCTCCTTCTTGAGAATGTGCATGTATGATAGGATTCGTGGTAAGACTTGCTTTGAGTACTTTTGTACTCATGTTTGCTTAATCAATATTTTTCAGAGGACTATACTACCCCCTCCGACGGATTCTATGTAGATGTTGACTTCGACGAGTGAACTAGCCACCCAGGTGGCGATCTAAGACTTGTGAAGGGCCATTGTAGATAGAAAGGCTCCAACAAGCTTTCTTTCTTTCTAGAGTCGTACTCGAGACTAGTTTGCTTCGCATGTGCTTGTATGATTGTATGACTTGAGTGTTGGGTCATGTGACCCCTACCTGTATGACTATGTTATGTAAGGCTCCTCTGAGCCTCTTAAATAAAGTACTTGAGTTGTAGAGTTTTGTTGTGATGCCTTGTTGTATTTACTCATATCGGGCATATGCGTGTATGATTGAAATGCTTGGTATGAGTGGGATCCGACAAACTAGTTGTTTATCCTTGGCAGCCTCTCATATGGGGAAATGTAGTCTCGTGCTTCGAGCGATAGTAGTCCGCTACAGCCGGTTCACGAGTCCGCTAGCCCAAAGACTACTGCTTGGACACTTGACTGGCCGGCATGTGATTCATTTCGTTCCTATGTACGTCCTTCGGGAAATGTCACGCGGTGATACTGAGTCTGCCTTAGCCTGCTACAGCCCGGGATACCGGAGTCCTGTTAGCCCAGTGCTACAGCCTGAGTTCATACGTTGATGACCGACATGCTCGAAGTGATTCATGTATGCCTGTCCCCATAGGTTAGTGCCGCTTTGGGTTCACGACTAGCCATGTCGGCCCGGTCTTGGGTGGAAAATACTGCTGGTTGGGGCGAGGCGCCTCAAAGGATGGCCTCGGGGTGAACCTGGGTGGTAGAGCAGTATTTGGATCCCAAACCCGGCGCTTCTGGGATCCAGAGCCGGAGGAAGATCCAGAATCACGGATGTGTTTGCGTGAAGCCTCAAAATCAGTCTGCCCAGTTTCGGCGCTGATAGCCTTATTGACTAGCTTCGGAAAAGAGGTACACTCATGCAGACGGAGATCTCGGCGTAGCTCAGGGCTAAGTCCCTTGCGGAACCTTGCCTGCTTCTTGGCATCGGTAGAAACTTCTTCGGGAGCATAACGTGCTAACCTCCCAAATTCACGGTTTGTAGGCATCCACCGTCACCTACCTTGGGTGAAACTGCAGAATTCCTCACGTTTGCGGTCCATAAGACCTTCGAATATGATGCTCGCGGAAGGCGGCATGAACTCATCCCAAGTTGTAACTTGTCCAACCGGACGCATAGCCTCATAATTTTCCCACCAGAGACTAGCAGGGCCTTCCAGATGATAGGCGGCAAAGGTAACCTTGTCAGCCTCAGCCACGTTGGCGGAACGCAGCTTGTGGTGGATGCTGCGGAGCCAATCATCCGCGTCGAGTGGCTCGACAGAATATTTGAATTTTGGGGGATATAGCTTGACGAAATCGTTGAGTGAAACCACATCGTTTCTTGGCTGGCGTGCTGTGTTTTGTTCAATCCGCTCCAATAAGCGGTTGGTTTTCGCTTATTGCGCTCGCTTCGACATCACCTCGGCCAAAGATGGCGGTTGCGGCAGATTCACATTTCTGGCTGCACTGGCTTCTCCCTGCTCTGGACAGCAGGAGTGTTGCGAGTGTTGACCATCCTGGGAGATAAAGCAAAGGTTTAAACCAGGATGGCAGAATTTAACAAGGAAGTGCGGAAGGTAATGGATAGCATGGAATGCAAAGATGTTCATCCGTATGACATGGTAATATAAAACTGCCATATATATATACCAACGGTCATACACACCATTCATAGTTTAGTACAAGCCTGACGGAGTACAACTATAAGGAAAGGCGTTACATCTCATCGGAAGCATTCCAACTCCTATACATTATTTTCTACACTTAGGAACGATACACACTAAGTCGTATTCCACGAGTCACGCAGGACGGTGGAAACACAACTATTACCATACTAGGAATACTACTACTATCTCAGGCAGCTCCATAGTAGTCCTCATAGAAGTCACCACCCAAGCCTGGAAGTGGAACATGATCATCCGGAAACAGACAATCCTGTGGGGCCTGTGGACCATAAGGACTCGGATGTGGCCGTGGACCAACAAACGGTGGCAGGCAGAGGCCCACGAGGAGGAGTGATGCTCCAACCTCACGCCACTCCATAAAGTCCGGCAGACTCGCCCGCACAGGTACAAGTCTCTCATGTCCATATATCCCGCTTGCACGGCAGTGCAAACCTAGTCAGAGTAGCCCAGTGGTCAGAACGGGCATTAAAAAGCTCCATACGCAAGGCCCGGTTCTCACGGTCCTTGTCCTCCAGCAAGTCAGTAGTAGTACGAAGGAGTGAATCCTCATGGGATGCATCGCTGTACAAACCCTGAAGGTAGCCATGCGCCCTGGGAGGATCTTGGCATATAGCGGAAATCAGTGTTGCTCAGCAAAGCAGTTCTGGCTCGAATAATAGTCATCATGGGATAGGCTGCATCTTGCACAGACATTCCAATGGTGATTCCGAGCCCATAAGAACAGTGGAGTGGCTCAGTAGCTCCGGGATAAGATGGATAAATCCGAACCGTGCATAGATATTGGCTTTGATTGAAATCCCTAAACTGCTCCTCGACGGTATATTCAGGATACCATCGATAACCAGACTCAATCATCACCCTAACCAACATTGCCGTGTGACCACACACATCAATGCAACGGGTCAGGCGAACCACTTGGTTCTGGGGGCGGGTGGCCATCTGAAAGCACAGCCACAATGCAAAGGCATTAGAATTTCTAGGGAAAATCGGGCAGCATAACCTCTGTAAATGCTCAAAATCAGATTTGAGACATTAAAATCAGATTGCAAATCCACTCAACAACATCATATCAAGGTTCTGGTTCAAATGATAGCATACTAAAATTTAGTAGCATCGAGGCGAGGAGGTAACCAACAATCCTATAAGTTACTACGGATTAGTATTACGTGAACACGATAGAGAGAAGAGAGCCTAGTCCTAAACCCACGCCGAATGAGAAGAGGATGACTCAGATCGAGGGCATAAGGTAAAGGAGTAAAAAGAGCCTTACGTTCCTCCCACAATCAATTCCCCTACATATAACTAAAGCATTTCTAGACTCAACTTGACCAGTTTGGCTTAGCGAACCTACACAGCAGCCCCGCTCGATGCCAACGCTGTCGGACCCCGATTCCAAGTCACATCGACCTAGCTGGTAACACCTCATATCACTTTGCGGCCTCATGCACGGTATTCCACGGTGTCGCCTTACCATGGCCGGGACCGCTTCCGCCTTTTGGCTCACGATATGATAGTGTCGCTAGCATCCACATGACAAAGAACCCGGCCGACATGGCTAGTCGTGAACCCAAAGCGGCACTAACCTATGGGGACAGGCATACATGAATCACTTCGAGCATGTCGGTCATCAACGATGAACTCGGGCTGTAGCACTAGGCTAACAGGACTCCGGTATCCCGGCTGTAGCAGAGCTAGGCAGGACTCGAGTATCACCGCGTGACATTTCCCGAAGGGACAGACATAGGAACGAAATGAATCACATGCCGCCAGTCAAGTGTCCAAGCAGTAGTCTTTGGGCTAGCAGGACTCGTGAACCGGGCTGTAGCGGACTACTATCGCCGTAAGCATGAGACTACATTTCCCCATATGAGAGGCTGCCAAGGATAAACAACTAGTTTGTCGGATCCCACTCATACCAAGCATTTCAATCATACACATAATATGCCCGATATGAGTAAATACAACAAGGCATCACAACAAAACTCTACAACTCAAGTACTTTATTTAAGAGGCTCCGAGGAGCCTTACATAACATAGTCATACAGGTAGGGGTCACATGACCCAACACTCAAGTCATACAATCATACAAGCACATGCGGAAGCAAACTAGTCTCGAGTACGACTCTAGAAAGAAAGAAAGCTTGTTGGAGCCTTTCTATCTACAATGGCCCTTCACAAGTCTTAGATCGCCACCAGGTGGCTAGTTCACTCGTCAAGTCAACATCTACATAGAATCCGTCGGAGGGGTAGTATAGTCCTCTCAAAAATATTGATTACAAACATGAGTACAAAAGTACTCAGCAAGTCTTACCACGTAATCCTATCATACATGCACATTCTCAAGAAGGAGGTGGAGTTATTTGCAGCAAGCCAGCTTTGACTCTTGGCTAAGCTATCCCACGTGACACCACTTTGTAAAGCATTTGTCGTACACGAGTCCACTAAACACCATCACAATACTCCACCGTGGATCCTCTCTCGTCATCCCGAGAGGGCCATCCACGATACTCACACTTATCTTGAGGCTTTTAGTAGTATCCATTTACTTGTCTATGAACTGATATAGGTAACCCGAAGTCCTTCTCCGTGGACACGGCTATTGAATAGATCATATTTAACCCTGCAGGGTGTACTTCTTCACACACGCTCACCACTTATAAATCGTTTACGACATGTACTGCAACCTTCAAGCGGAAGCCCAACGTGGGTGTCGGCCACAGCCTACCTAAACACTCAAGTCCCTAGTCCAGGTTTATCGCCTATTCGGTTCCATCCGCAGGAGTCCGCCGAGGTTTCCCATACAGCCCCGAACGATGTGTGCAGGGTTCCCGAGATACCAAACGGGCACTCGGTACACCGGCCACGTGCCTACCGCAACACAACCCACCCCTAAGGTCAGCGCTATGCGTGCGGCCCCAAAGATGCTACAAACACGTAAACTACTTGCAACTCCCGGACTAAGAACAAGGGTGGTTAAGAAGCCGAGAGGGTCAATTAAGGATCCCAATGTGTGGTAGTAACTGTTTCATGGATCACAAACACAGATCTCAGTTCTTAAGTTCGGCTTCAATGAAACAACCCACCATGTACTCCTACATGGCCTCTCATCGATACCTTTACCAAATCGTGTTCAACACTTTCACTCTCGAACCAACACAACCTTTCACTCCAGTTCATCATCCCGATGAGCCGGACTGACACAACTCTAAGCATAGCAAGCATAGCATGGTAGGAATCACAAACATGGCTCAATCAACTCCTACACATACTAGTGGGTTTCATCTAGTTACCGTGGCAATGACAGTCATGCAAAGGAAGTGGGTTCAACTACCGCAGCACACAATAGTTTGAATCGCGTTGTCTTAATGCAGAAACGAGAGCGAAGCGAGAACATGGGTTTTATCGAATGATCAATGAGTTGCTTGCCTGATGGAACTGGGGTAGAGAACTGCCCTTCAGATGGGTAGTCGAGGTTATCTTCGGGGGCAGAACCTAGCATGAAAGCACACCGAAATAAACACACAAGACAATATGCAACAATATGATGCATGCTATGCCATGGCAATATGGATGTGTGTTGGCCTAATGCAATCTGAAATAACAGGGAATGAACTCATTTGAATCAAGGATTCAAATGATAGCTCATTTAAGTTAGTCCTAATGGTGCAATATCTTATTCTGGTTATTCAGCATAGTTAACTTGTTTTAACATGCATGAAACCTGTACCAATGGATAGAGTGTATTTTTCTGATAATTTTTCATATATAAATCTTTGCATTTGGAGTTATAGATAAAAAGTTATAAGCATTTGAAATTTGAATTATATTCTGGAATTTGCTATATTAGAATAAATCCAGAAATTGAATTAATGCGTCAGCATGAGGTCAGCGTGACGTCAGGGGTCAACGGGGTCGTCCAGGTCAAACTGACCAGTGGGACCCGCATGTCAGTAGTTAGTTTAACTAATTAACTTTAATTAGAACTAACCTAATTAGTTAACCGGGGTCCACCGTCATTGACTCAGAGCGACCAACAGGCCCACCATCAATGGTCGTGTCAGCTCGCCGGCGTCTAGCCGCCGGCGAGGCCAGGAGCGGCGGAGCAAAGTGCTTTTGCACGTTCCGGCCACTAAATGGGGCGCGGAAGGCATCTACGTGGAGCTGGAGATGAACCGCAGCTCTTGGTGGAGTTAGCTTGGGTCGGGTGGCGGAGTTGGCACCGCGACGAGTTTGGCGGCGGCCGGGCTCGGGTGATGTCGGGCTCGTTTTAGGGGGCAAAGTGAGGCGCGTGGAGTGCAGGGTTGGACCCAACGCAGCTCGGTGAGTGCGATGGACACGGTGGCGTGGCGTTGGGTGGCGGAGCCTCGTCGGCGACGAGCTCCGCGGGCGGTGCGTTCGGGCGAAGCTCGTGTGCTCGTTGTGGTGCACGAGGAAGAGAGTGGAGAGGATGGGAGGTAGCAGGCTCACAGCGATCCCAGAGAGCCGCACGACGAGGTCGGGGCGCTCGATCGGCGGCGACGGCGAAGGGGATCTCCGGCGGTGGCGGAGTCGGCGGGTCGGTGTGCGTGGCCGGGGCAAGCAAGCGCTCGGGGCTTGGCTTGTTCGACGAAGTCGATGACGGCGGCGACCGGACACGGTCTCGTGGGCGCTGGGACGACGGTGGCTACGGCTACGACGGTGGAGCGGCGACGGTGGCGTCGGCCATGGCGAGGGGGAGCGAGGGAGAGGCAGGGGCGAATGGCGTGTCCGGGGGTCGGGCGACGACGTGGAGGCCGCCCAGGCAGCGAAGCGGCGAGGAGGTGAAGCAGGCGGCGGCCAGCTGCGTGGCGCGCTCGAGCTCGCCGTCGGGCACCAGCTGCTGCTGCCGAGCCAAGCAGCTCATTGGCATGCGGCTGCTGGGCTGGGCAGCAGGTGGGCGAACACAGGCGCCGGTAAGTGTTTTTCCATTTTTAGTCTTTTTCTAAATTCCTGCAACTTTGTGGGGTTTTTTAAAATACCAAAACTATTTTAAAAATCACCAAAATGCTCCTGGTCACTTGTTAGAATATTCCCAACATGAAACATTTTGGTTTGGCAATTTTTGAACATTTAAAATATTTTATATAGTTTAAAATGCTTAAGTTCAAAACTTGTGGATTAATCTTAGAACCTTTAGATGACATAGAAAATGATACACCTTCTTTGACATGGGTTCTGAACCAAAGCAAAGAGGATGAACATTTTGAAGGGCATTTCAGGTTCATTGAAATAAATTTTAGTAAACCCTAGTTGAATTAAGGGGGGGGGTGTTCTGGGGTTTCCTGCCTTCCCCATTTCAAATTCAAATGAAATTTAAACATGATGCACACCCTAATGCATGGTCTAACTGGGATTTGACAACGGGGCAGCGCCGACGACCCTCCAGTGGTGGAGACCGCGGCTACAGATCCCATTGCAGGTAATATTCTTACTTGAAAATTTCCCTTGGGTCTTTTTTCTTTTGTTCTTCTTTTCGAACATTTGCTTGACTTGTTCTTTTCTTTCTCTGATCATCAGATCCATCTGCCGAAGAGCCGATGGAGATTGAGGTTGCCGGCGAGGAGGACGCTCGCGGCAACAATGACGACGCCGCCAACATGGAGGAGGAGGCCGGGCGCCGATGGGTCCGCCGGCGAGGAGGCCGCCAAGGCTCTTTGGGCAGAGGCTGGGGGGGTGCGGTGATCGTCTCGACGACCCCGAGGCCGCAGGAGCGCCAGCGCCACGCCGACCGCCGATCCCTCCGCCACCGATGCAGCGCCAGTTCAAGAGCCCCAGCCCAGCAAGATATCGAAGGGCGGCGACGGTGTCTTCATCAAGCTTCCACGGGCGTCGAGCTCCAGGGCGCCGGTCGAGGGAGAGACCTTCGACGAGGAGCTGCTCGCCTCCGCTGGGCTCTCGTTGGTTGACGCGCCAAGCAGCAGCAGTGGCGAGTCTGAGGAGGAGCAGCTGCTGTCGCTCTACCGCGCCCGACAAGCTAAGCTGGAGTCGCGGGCGGCACTTGTCGCGAGGGCGGGAGCTGATATGGAGAAGCGCGCAGAAGAGCTCCGGCGCGCCAACAAAGAAACTCTCCGGGACTAACAGAAGCGCGGGAGCAACTTGCTGAGGAGCGCACGGCCTTCATCCTTTAGAAGGCCGAGGTCGAAGAGCAGCAAAGGCTTGCCGGCGAGAAGCTCTCTGCGCAAGAAGGTGAGCTGGCGCAGCGGAAGATCAACCTCGACAGCTACGAGGAAGATCTTTGCCTTGAAAGCAATCGATTGGCGGAGCACTCAAGGAGGCAAAGGACGCCGCCGCAGCTGCCGAGGCCGCCAAGAAGGAATTGGAGACGAGGGTGGCGCAGCTGGAGGCCACCCTTCAGAAGAGCGGCGAGGAGATCACTGCGCTGAAGCATGAGCGCGAGAAGGACGCCTACACTCTTGGCGAGTTGCAGGGCCGTCTCGCTGGGAGGATCAAGGAGATCGACGCCGCCAAGGACTCCAAGGCGGATCTTGAGCTGAAGCTGTCCACCCTTACGGAGACGCTGGACGGCGCCAAGGAGCGGGAAGTGGGTTTGCTGGAGAAGATCAAGGCCAACGAGGAGCTGTTGGCGACCGCCACGAACGCCCATACCACCTTCAAGGAGAACGTGATGCACTGGACGGAGGGTCTTGTGGACACTGCCGCCGCCATTGACAAGGAGCTGATGGAGATGGGGATGGTGGATCTCGGGTATTCTACCGACGAGCATCTCCAGCCCAGCGCTAAGCTCAGCCTGTTCTTCAAGAGTGTGTTGACGGCTCTCCAGCGGCTCTGGGAAGAGATCCCAAAGCAGCTGGCCGACGAGTCACGCCAAATCTGTGCAGGGGCTCTTCAGAAGTTGCTGATGAAGGTGGCCTTCCGCAATCCAGGCGTCAGCTTCGCCAACGTCCTCAAGTCCCTGCCGCCAACTGCTGATGTTGAAGCGCTCAAGGCCCTTGTCGCACCCATCGTGGACAGGGTGAGTGGAGTCAAGAGGGTTGATGGCGACCGTGTAGACTAGGCCGCCAAGTTTATCTTTCCCTTGTCGCTGCAGACCATATTTAGGAGAACAATTTATTAGATCTGCGACAAGTCATTTTGTAATATACTCTATCTTAGGCAAACGATCGCAATGTTATTTCCTTTACTCGATTTCTTCCTTTGTATGTTTGTGCCCTACGCTTTTTAGGGAACTTGTCGGTGCGGGCACCTTTGCCGCGAGCGCTGAGTGCAGGACGTCAGCAGCCTGCTGGCGATGCCGCCTCCGACAAGCAACCTTGTCGCAACTGGTTGCAGCTCACTTAAGTTGTTGAGCAGACTCGAAACAAAGTAAGGGCGCAAACCAGCCGCGAGTTAGTTCCTTTGCGCACAAGTTTTCCATACAAAGTACTATCGTTCGAGGAAGATAACTTAAAAATTTAAAAAAAGATTGCTCAAACTTTGGCAACTTAGCTTTTCTGTCGTTCGCTTCCCGGCAAGGCGATATTTCCTCGAGCGACACTTGACGGCCCACACCATTATCTTCTCCTTCCCCCCCGGCTAACTTGTGGGCGAAGGAACCTTCCTTTCTTTGAGAAGAAAGAAGAGAAAATAAAGTTATGGAGCCTAGTGGCTCGTTATTGCTTACCGGGTGTGGATGCTGCACAAAATGTTAGATAACACATGCATAAAGGATTATGAAAGCATGTATTTGACAAGTTGTGCGCAACACATAAGCTTTATTGATGCACGGGGTCTGCGCCCGGCTTTGTACAAAGGATTACATGCAACAGCGGCAAGACTTGTACAAAAGGGTGGTTGCCGGAACAGGTTCCGGCAACCGCACCCTATGGGTAAACCTTACGAAGATGCTCTATATTCCAGAGTTGCTCACCGAACACCATCTTGGTCTCAAAGCATGACAGCGCCAGCCTAGTGACTCGTTTCACCCGATAAGGGCCTTCCCACTTCAAGCGCCAACTTGTTGGAATTCTTGGTGGATTGAACGGCGAAGAACAAGGTCGCCTTCCTCGAAGCTTCGGCGTTAACTGCGGCTATGGTAGCGGCGCAAAGCTTGCTGGTAACGAGCAGCTCGACAAGCAGCTGAAGACGATCCTCCTCAAGGAGCAGCGCGTCATCTTGTCGCAGCTGCTCTTGCTCAAGCTCATCATAAGCGAGCACTCGAGGTGACCCGTATCTGAGTTCCGTGGGAGAACTGCCTCGCTCCATAGACCGAGAGAAAGGTGTCCGCCGTGGCTCGATTTGGCGTCGTCTGATCGACCAAAGAACCACCGCAGCTCCTCAATCTAGTTTCTTCGCACATGCGCGCAGCCTGCCGATAGTTACGGTCTTGAGTCCTTGCAGCACTTCAGCGTTTGCCCCTCTCGCTTGACCGTTGCTCCTTGGATGAGCAACGAAGCAAAGCAGACCTTGGCGCCAAGATCTTGGACGCATCGCATGAAGGTGCGATCGTGAATTGTGTGCCGTTGTCGGTGATGATTCGGTTAGGAATCCCAAACGGCAAACAATTGACCAAGAACTTGACTGCCGATTGTCTTGTCACCTTCCTCATCGCTTCCACTTCCGCCACTTTGTGAACTTGTCGATTGTGACGTACAAGTACTCAAAGCCCCCGACAGCTCGGGGAAAGGGGCCGAGGATGTCGAGCCCCCAGACCGAAAATGGCTAGGATAAAGGGATCGTTTGGAGAGCTTGAGCTGGCTGGTGTATCTGCTTGGAATGGAACCGCACGCTTCACACTTGGTTACTTGTGCCGTCGCATCCTGGAGGGCTTCTGGCCAGAAGAAACCTTGCCGGAAAGCTTTGCCGGCAAGTGCTCTTGCGCCAATGTGGTGACCACATATGCCTCCGTGTATCTCTGCCAATAGCTTCTGTCCATCTTCCCGGCAAATACACTTCAATTTCACTCCGTTGAGTCTTCTTCTGTACAGGATGTTGTCAACAAACTGGTACATACTTGACTGCCGGGCTACTCTTTCCGCTTCTTCTTGCTCTTCGGGAAGTTCTCCTGTCTGAAGGAAATGGACGATCTGCTGTGCCCATGTTGGAGCTTGCGGCTCGACAACAAGAACTAAAGGCACATTCGCCGCTGCGGGAACATCAGCTTCTACGGCAAGAACCTGCGGCTCAGCCAGAGCTTGATGATCCCCGGCAAGCTTGCCGGAGCAAAACTTGTCGGGAGCGTCTGCTTCAACGAAACAAACCCTAGGGCTTGTCGGAGCAGACTGCTCCTCAGCGATATCTGTGTTGATTTTGGGGACCTTCTTGGCGGCGGCTTCAGGGAGCTCTGCCGGAAAGTAGTCGCCAGAAACCAACTTCCTCTTCTTGTTCATCCAGCTTGATGGTGTTACAGCTTGGTTGAGTCAGCTTGAGCACAAAATCCCTGGTTCCATGTGTAACTTGAGGCGGCGACTTTGACAGCCGTCGGCAATATCATTTCGAGCTCTTGGAACATGTTCCATTTGCAGGCCTTCAAAGTGTTCTTCTAGCTTTCTCACTTCGTCAACGAGGCTTCCATCAACGGACTCGATAATCTTTGTTTACTTGGCGGATGACAAGCTGCGAGTCACCCCGACAATAAGCTTCTCGATCCCAAGGTCCACTGCAATCTCGAGACCGCAAGCAATCCTTCATACTCTGCAGTATTATTTGTTGCTTGCTCCTTGGGAAAGTGCATCTGGACTATGTACTTGAGGTGCTCTCCGGTGGGTGCGATAAGCAAGACGCCGCACCGGGCGCCTTGCAGGAGAAGGCACCACCAAAATACATGAGCCACTCTTTATTTGCTTCCTTGACGGGGATGCTCGTCTCGAATTTCTTCATCTTGCGTTGGCGCCCACTCTGCTATAAATTCTGCCAATGCTCTACTCGATAGTTGAAGTGCTTTCAAACTTGAGGCCAAAGCTTGGCAGTTCCAAAGTGCCACTCGACAATCCTGCCTGTTGCTTACGGATTCGCAATATCCTCTTCAGCGGAAAGCGAGTGACAAGCTGTTATCTCGTGTGCTTGGAAGTAATGGCGCAGCTTTCTTGAGGCCATGAGGAGGCCGAAAAGCAACTTCGCACACCAGTACCTTGATCTAGCCCCCGAGAAGGGCCGACAAAGTAGACTGGGCGCTGCACCATCCTTTTCTGCATCTTTTCGCAATCCTGCGCAGATCCGTCCTTGTCGGGACCAGAGCTTGATGGAGAAGCCCCCTACTTGTCGTTGGATGCCTCTGCCATGGTTGCCGGCTCGTCGTCCACCTCCCTCTCCGCTACTAACGCAGCACTAACCACTTGATTGGTTTCCGCTATGTACAGCAGCAACTTCTCTTGTGGCCTAGGTGCGACAAGTATTGGAGTGGAGGACAGGTACCTCTTCAAGTCCTGCAGCGCAGCCTCCGCTTCGGGAGTCCATTTCATTGGACCTGCCTTTTTCAAAATCTTGAAAAATGGCAGGGCGTGCTCAGCAGACCTAGAGATAAACCTGCTGAGAGCAGCCACGCAACCGGCAAGTCTTCATACATCCTTGACGCGCTTTGGTGCTTCAATCTGCTCAATGGCCTTAATCTTGTCGGGGTTGGCTTCAATTCCCCTCTGAGACACGAAGAACCCAAGAAGCTTGCCGGAAGGAACTCCAAACACGCACTTCTCGGGGTTGAGCTTGAGGTTGATCTTGCGCAGATTTGCAAAGGTCTCATCCAAATCTTGAACCAGAGTTGCTTTGTCCTTGCTCTTGACCACTATGTCATCCATGTAGGCTTCTACATTTCTATGCATTTGGGGCTCAAAAGCATCGTGGACCACTCTTGCAAACGTTGAACCAGCATTCTTCAGACCAAAAGGCATTCGTATGAAATAGTATGTGCCACATGGTGTAATGAATGTGGTTTTCTCTTCATCCTCTTCTGCCATGAAGATCTGATGATATCCTGAATATGCATCAAGAAATGTAAGAAAATCACATCCAGCCGTGGAGTCAACAATCTGGTCGATACGCGGCAAGGGAAATGGGTCTTTGGGGCAAGCTTTATTAACATCTGTAAAGTCGATACAGAGTCTCCATTTCCCATTTGCCTTCGACAACAACTCTTTGGATTGGCCAACCACGTGGGATGGAGCACTCCTCTAACAAGGCCTGCTGCTTCCAACTTCTTGATCTCTTCTGCAATAAACTCTTGGTGCTCCACTGCCTGCTTCCTGACTTTTTGCTTGACGGGCCGCGCATGAGGACAGACAGCTAGGTGGTGCTCAATCACTTTCCTGGAAACACCGGGGATGTCAGATGGTTGCCAGGCAAACACATCGACATTCGCCCACAGGAAAGCAACGAGCTCGCCTTCCTATTTAGGGTCAAGCGTGGCACTGATGGTGAAGGTACCACCAGCGCCGTCCTCCTTGGCGGACACCTTCTTGGTCTTCGGCGGAGCTGCCATCATCTTCTTGCACTTGCCGGTGGAGCTCGATGGTGCGTCCTCGACGGTAGCGCAGCACTCCGAAGAGGTGCGCTTGCCGGAGTGGGCATCAGAGCTCTTGCCGGACTTGGTCTTCTTCTTCCCCCCGGGAGCTTCAGCGGCAAGTGATTTGCTATCTGTCACAGCTGCTGCATCCCGGTAAATCTTGTCGGCACAGATAAGCGCATCCTTCTTGTCGCCATGGACAAAAATGACGCTTATCGGGCCAGGCATCTTGAGCAAATTGTATGCATAATGAGAGGCTGCCATGAACTTGGCGAGTGCTGGACGGCCAAGTATTCCATTTTAGGGCAATGGGAAATCAGCAACGTCAAATGTGACCCTCTCAGTCCTGAAATTCAGCTCGCTGCCAAATGTTACCGGCAACGTGATCTTCCCTTTCGGCTTGCTCCTTCCTGGGTTGATTCCTTGAAAAGTGCCAGTCTCTTCGAGCTCGCTGTCAGGGATTTGAAGCTTCTGGAGCACTGCGGAGGAGATCAGATTTAAGCCGGCCCCGCCGTCAACCAACATCTTAGTGACCTTGAGGTTGCAGATGGTTGGTGAGACCAACATCGGCAAGCACCCGACCGCAGTTATGCGATCAGGGTGGTCCTCAATGTCAAAGACGATGGGCGTGCTGGACCACTTCAGAGGCCTGCGTGATTCTACGGATGGTTCTGCTGCATTAACCTCCCGCATCCATTGCTTGAGCTGACTATGTGAGGTATGCAGAGAAGCACCTCTATCAACGCAGAGAACCTCCGTGGCTTTCTGAAACTCCTGCTCATCAGCTTCGTCGTCTTCCATGTCTTCATCATCATCTTCTTCTTCATCCTTGTCGCGGCCGCCGGGAGGTCTGTCTCCTTGCCGCTGCTTGGCCTTGCCGCGGCGTCCTCCCCGGCCGGGTCTCTTCTTGCTAGCTGTACCAGCACCTTCTTGGGCCTTCTCCTTGTCTCGCCGCTTGTACTCAGCCTTCTTTAGCTCAACAAGCTGCTCGACTTTCTTGCAGCTCTGGAGATCATGGCCCTTGGTGCGGTGAATCTTACAGTACTGTTCGTTGGAGCTGTCCTGCTTGTCGGCGGCCGCCACAGCTTGGCGGTCAGTGTCAGCGGCAACCTCCTTGCCGGAGCCACCAACCTTAGCCTTGTTGGCGCCACCTCCGTTGCCGGACTGCTCGACAACTAGTACCTCCTTGCTCTTCTTCTTTCTGTTGTTCCGCCGCGGGCTCTTCCTTGCCGGGGCGGTCTCCTCACTGTCAGATCCTGCTTCAACATTATCTCCCGAGTCTCCTCCTTCCTCGGCGACGCACACTTGTCGGCCAGGGCGTAGAGCTCGCTGACGTCCTTTACTTTGCACATCGCCATCTCCTCCCTCATCCTGCGGTTCCGCACGTTCTGATGGAACGCGCTGATCACCGCGGCAGGGTGGACATCTGGGATGTTGTAGTGCACACGGCTGAATCTCTAGATAAACTTGCGCAGGGACTCTCCCTCCTTCTGGGCGAGCAGGTGAAGGTCACTCTCTTGGCCATGAGGCTTGTGGCCGCCTGTGAAGGCGCCGACAAACTGATGGCACAGATCTGCCCAAGAAGATATGGAGCTGTCCGGCAAGTGCATGAGCCAAGATCTGACGTTGGGCTTGAGTACCAGCGGGAAGTAGTTGGCGAGGATCTTGTCGTCTCGTCCCCCCGCAGCCTGCACCGCGATGGTGTAGATGCTAAGGAACTCCGATGGGTGCGTCCTGTCGTCGTACTTCTCTAGCACATCTGGCTTGAAGTTTTTCTTGTCGGGCCACTGGACTTGCCGCAGCTCACGGGTGAACGCAGGGCAACCTACGCGTCTGACAAGTCGCTGGTTCCCCGGCGCATGCATGTCAACAGCGGGCCCAGCCGCTGGTCGATTGACGCCGCTTCTCTTGGCGCTTCCGGCGGGTTCGGCGTCTTCTTGTTGCCGTTCTTGAAGAACTTGGCGCTGATCACGGCGAGCTCGTGGATCCGATGACGCGGTGGAGTCGCTGTCGATGTGGATCCGAGGAGCTGGTGATCTTGGCCTTCTGGATGGGGAGTGCATGGTGGTTGCACCCCCATAGGTTTCGTCGCCACCGGCTCGTGCCTTGTCGTCTCGCCGCGGCAAGGATGCAGTTGGTTGCCGCGGAGTGTCGCCGTTAGCAAAGCTGATGAGACTCGGATGGTGGCCCTCCATTAAATCGACCTTGTCGGCCGTTGGAGGGTAGTCTAGAAGCGATTGAGCTCGCCAAGGCTTCCGCTGGAGTGGTGGGAGGCAATGGCGACGGCACGAGGAACGGATATGCTCGGACTTCTAACCAAGTTAGAAGGAGCAGCATCCCGTCCAGGCGATCGTACTCCGCTCGTACCAGCATGCTGGCGTGCATGCTGGTCTCAAGGGCCTCGGGAGCCTCCAGCTTGGCCTTGATCCAACGAACGTATGGCGCTGCGAGCACCATGATGCTGTTGGTCCTGCGCCCCCTGAGATGGACGCGGTGCGTATCCGGACGCCGAGGTCTGCGCCGCCTTATCCTTGGACCTGGCAGCATCATGGTCTCCCTCGACGACGCCGGTTCCTCCGCCAGCGTCTTCCCCACCACTCGTCAGCTCCGGTGGTGGTGGGTTTGACGCGGACGGCTCTGCTGCCGCCGAAGGCTTCTTCTTCGGGGGCATGTTGATGATGGTGATGAAGAAGTTGCTCGTGTGACTGCTGGATCAGGTTCACACAGCCTCGACGCACCCCTACCTGGCGCGCCAAAGATGTCGGGGAAGCTGATCGTGACCCACGAACACCTATGGGACCTGGCGTACCGAGTCCCTTGTGGTTCGGAGGGGTCGGAGATTGCACAAAGAGCAGATCGAAGAGATGCACACGAGCAGTTTTACCCAGCTTCGGAGCTCTCCGGAGAGATAATACTCCTACTGCTGCTTGGTTGATTGTATTGTGTTCTTGCTAGGGAGCAATGGGAGCTACAAAACCTAGCCTGAGCGTGTGTAGTCTCGAATGAGTCGAATGAACCGAACGGAGCCGAACCCTTTCTACGTTGCACTTGGGCCTCCTTTTATAGGCTCAAGGGGTTACCGACAGGTGGCAACGCAGATGAGGGTACAAATGGAAAAACAATAGTTGGTACACCGCTTTGTACAGTGTACAGTGCATATACCTAACTCTGACGGCAAGGGACAAGATCAATAAATGCCCGTCCCTGTCGCCTAAACAGTGCAACAGGGACCGTCAAGTGCACCACCATTTGCCACGATGGTAGGCTCGTCAGCGCCGCTTATCGCTGCTCCCCGCTGGTTGCACAGCCTTCGACATGCGTGCCTGGAGTAGCCCCACGGCGACACGTTGGCGGATGAGCTGGAGCGGAGATGAAGAGAGGTTGCCTGCCGCGGCAAGCACCTTTCCGCGGCTGAATCCTTTTCGCGCTCGGGAGCTTGTCGCTCACCAAGCCTTCCGGGCAAGCTCCTCTTGCCGGGGTCTTGTTTCCTTCGTGCCCTGAGTGGCCTTCCCGGCAAGCTCCTCTTGTCGGGGTCTTGAATACTTTGTTCTTGAATGGCTCCGAAGGAGCCGCGAAAGACCTTGGCGGTCACCAGGCAAGCCCTGCCGCGGGGTGCTGCGACTGCCCGTGCACGAGTTCCGGATACTAGGGTACCCCTACTCTAGTACACCGACAGTGTGTTTGTTAGAATCTGATGAACTTTGAGTTTATGATCAGTCTTATCTTTTTATTGAAAGTTATTTGAGTTTCTTTGATCTCTTATATGCATGATTGCTTGTAGCCTCGTATTTCTTCTCTAATATTTGGGTTTTTTTTGGACGACTTGATATATTTATCTTGCAATGGGAAGATGTCCGGTAGTGGGTTCGATCTTACGATGCTCAATCCAAGTGATAGAAGGGGAAACAACATGTATGTATCATTGCTACTAAGGATAAAAAGACGAGATCTATATCTACCGCCATATAGATAAACAGATCTTGTCTACATCATGTCATCGTTGTTATTGCATTACTCTATTTTTTCATGAACTTAATACACTAGATGCATGCTGGATAGCGGTCGATGTGTGGAGTAATAGTAGTAGATGCAAGCAGGAGTCGGTCTACTAATCTTGGACATGATGCCTATGTAATGATCTTTGCCTGGATATCGTCATAATTATTTGAGGTTCTATCAATTGCCCAGCACTAACTTGTTTACCCGCCATTTGCTATTTTTCTCGAGAGAAGCCACTAGTGAAACCTACGGCCCCCGGGTCTTCTTTCTCATATATTTTCCTTGCGATCTACTTTTCCTTTGCATTTTTATTCAGATCTATTAAACCAAAAATACAAAAAATACCTTTATGCACTTTATTTATTTGTGATCTATTATTTCAATCTCTTACAACTTTCTGCCATCAACTTGCCAATTTCTGGCGCCGTTACCCGAAAGGGATTGACAACCCCTTTAACACGTCGGGTTGCGAGGCGTTGTTATTTGTGTGCAGGTGCTATTTATGTTGTGTTGCTTGGTTCTCCTAATGGTTAGATACCTTGGTTTCATAACTGAGGGAAATACTCTACCGTCATGGTGCTACATCATCCCTCCTTCTCCGGGGAAATACCGACGTAGTTCCAGCTACCATCAGATATATAGCTTCTCCAAGCACGGAAAGCATCTCAGGAAACTGAAAACTTGCTCCAGGTTGGGGCCGATAGATTCTAGTGCCAAGACCTTCACTGTGCGCAGTTTCGGGGTCAAGCTTCTCGGAATCATTTTCTGAATGACGGATGAACAAACATCTTCAAAATTTGAAATAATGTTAATCTGTAGAAGGAGAGGTAGAAGGCGGCTATTGTACCTGAACGGGTGTGGATCCAATAACAAGTTCGGAGTATTTGTCAGACGAGTAGCCCACCACTGTCAATTTCGGCGCAGAAATGACATTGATTCTTGTTGGACCTTCTTGATCAACTACAAGTAATCTCTCAAGCGCAGGTGTGTCCTCAGTGACCATACCGTGGTACACATCTTGCAATGTCTTCCTGTCGCACCAACAACACACATAAATATTCCGGAGAGTCATGGAGGTGATGTGGAAGGTACTCAACCCATTGATCTCCTGAAGACGAAGGTACTTGAGTGCAGTACAGCCACGGAGCAGGCGCTCCATGTCACCATTTGAGAGGCAGACGGCGATGAGCTCGAGGTGCTTTAGTCGTGGTAGAATAAGAGCGGGCACGTCAAAATGGCAGTTCCTAAACTTGGTGACGCGCAGCATGGGCGCGAGGCGGAGCACGGACGTTGGCAGCGAGCGCATATGCCCATCATCAAAAGTGAGCTCCTCGAGCTTATCTAGGGCGGGGGATCGGATCCAGTCGTCAAGCTTGGCTTGGTCCTTGCCCCCTGGAACGGAACTTGCCCTTTTATGTGCAGTGCAAATCTAGTGCCAGCTTTCAGTTCATAAAACTTAGAAATTTCTTTCCAAAAGCTAGTGCCAAAATAGGAGTCACCACGTTCATCAAGTCTTACTGTAGCAATTATTGTAAATCCATGGTTTGTGTGCAATATGACATCCCTACAGTCTTGATTTATGTAAAGGGAAAGATTGTGCACTACAGATTTTGTTGCATAGCAAGGGACGCGTTGCAGAAAATGGTAGGATTGTTAAAGAAAACATGGTAACATGCAAATATGGGCCCAAATTGAAAGAACTGTACAGCAGTCAAAATCGAAGGAGAAAAATCTATAATTAAACAGATAGGGTAAACATGATGTGATGAAAATATGAGAGTAACCGAAAGAACAATATATCACTAATTTTCCTAATATAGAAAGAAGAGGGGGAAAATCCCCTTTGACGTATATGGTGCATGTGGCACCTTTTATCCAAATGTAGTAATATTTAGAATATGTTCAGGAAAGTAGGCCATGCCAGCCGATTTAGGGTGAGATTGAATATACCGTGCGCATCCTCAAGTCATCTTGTACGGTGAGATGGAATGTCTGGCGGAGGTCGCAAAGTCCTGATGTGTCCGCGCACTGTACACTATGAACGGAAGACAACCCTAAAATCAGCTCGACTAAAAATGAATTCACGGCGATTTCGGCCGGGTGATCAAAGGAGGCAGATGAACTGGGATAAGAGATGAGATAATATCTCATTAAATTATTTACCTTGTTGTCCATGAGAAAGAACCCTCAGTACGGCAGATTCCCCAACCGAGTGGAGCTGGGTCCACCGCGAGCGGCATCGAGAAAGTCGATAGCGATAGGCGGCGGCAAGCGGAAGTGGCAAAATGCGGTGGGCTTTGCCGGCAGCCTGGCAGCGGCGGTAGGCGTCGAGCTAAGTGGTTACCGCCGCGATAGGCGGTGCCATGCATAGATGCGGAGGAGCTTGTACATGTGTGAATCGGGACAGGAGGGGTGAGAGTTTTTGTGACATGGGGATGGTGAGGGTTTTATTTTTTATTTTTTGAATTGGGTGGTGAGGGTTTTCTGTCCCATAAACAATTTTGGAGGCGACGGTTTGCTAGAGCCAACCGTGTGTGAATGACGCAACAGGAAAAATGGAAGTCATTGCACACGGTTCCAATTTTGGGAATCGTGTGTGATTGACGTACTACCTCCGTCCTGGTTTATTGGTCCCCTTTGTAATTTTTACCAAATTTTGACCAAATATTTAACTAAGAAATGTTTATGCATGTCACCAAAAATTATATCATTGAGCACTATGCTCAAATACCCATCCAACGATATAATTTTGCCTGACCTGCACTAACATTTTGTGAGCTAAACCTTTGGTTAAAATTTAACACAAATTACAAAGGGGATCAATAAACCAAGACGGAGGTAGATTCCATCAACCGAACTGATTGCATCCATATCCCACTGGTAGACATAAGTAAACATAGACTAAACATACTCAGACATAGATAATAAGCGTACACGTACACAAGCATAGTTCAACCATAAGTACATAGGTCAACCGTCATTAAGCATACTGAAGCGTACATAGTTCGATCCCACATCTCATCTCACATACCGGCACGATCCTGAAGCTTCTCCAGGTATTTAGCGTACGCGTCGTGCGCCACCCTGCGAGAATACTTCTTCTTTAAGGAGCCAACGGCCCGTCCTCTTGCATGCGCCAGAACACTTAGATATGCGCCATGAAGCTTGTAGTTGCAAAATGGGCCTTGATAGCCGCCGTTCCAGGTCCTAATACGCCTGTTATGCTTTCCCGCATAAAGCTCCCTCAGGATTTGCCTCTTGTACCTCCTCTGGCCATCTTCATCCTCGCTATCCACATCGTCAGACAAAACCTATACAAATAGTAAAACAAATTTGGCATCAAATCAATGTTTACATGCCGTGAAGTAGGATTAGGAATTTATGGCTATTTATTTATACATATCCAGAGATTATGGTTTGATTTTTAAGCACAGTCATCTATGTACATACAAATCTTGAAGAAAATAATGGCACAAACATATGTAGGTCATTCAAAATGAATTTCCATGTCCTGGCTAGGAATTATTAGCACAAACACTAACCCTAGTCGGATTACTAGAGGAAGTCATTTGCACAGATGAAACAATTAATCACTTATCACTTGTACCATTCAACAATCAATACACTACACGGATCTAACGAAACTTACTCAGATTTCATAAATTGGGAGAACATAACCATAGGATTTGTATTTAAAAAGGGGGAGGCATGAGTAAACAGAGAAACCCTATGATCTACTTGACACATAAATGGGTATAGATGACTAACCAGATGTCCACCGTCGTCGGAGTCATCATCGGAGTTGTTGTCGGAGTCGTTGTCGGGGTTGTCACCAGAGTCGGTGTGGAACTCCGCCTCCGGCTGTGGAAGCTCGACGCCGTTGACAATGTTAGGGTGCAGCGATAACTCATCGGCGGTGACGGTAACCTCTGACTCGATCTCCACGCAGTGCTCCGGTGCTTTAGCAGCCCCGGCATCGCCACTCCCTCCGATGGGGCGCTTCGGCGGCATCCTCATACACTAACGGCTTTGAGGACTGAGAGCGACATCGAGGATGCAAGCGGAAAGAGAGGATTGTGTGTGTGGTGAGGATGGGGGGTGCAGCCACTTGGGCGCACCATTAATATGGAGTAGTGGGAGTTGTGGGAGAGAGGCGGGCGGCAGCCAAACCGATGGCTTGCCTCCCGGTGAGCTTGCGCACCAGACTGCTGGCATGCCTACCAAAGTTTCACACAGCTACTCGCACGCCTCCCGATGACACTGTCCAGCGAGCACGCCTCCGTCAATTCACACACCTGCACGCACGCCTCCCGGTCTGCCTGCACGGCGGACAGCTCACATGCGTCCCGTCAACTCACGCCTGCTCGCACGACACACGGGTCGTGCGGTGGCACGTATATTGTTTTTCTATTTGGATGATTAATGTTGCCGCTTTATTGCTTAACCGAAGCATGGCACGTATCCATTGTTGGTCTAACGCTCACGGTTCGAATAAATAATCCGTTTGGGATATTGGTTCCCAATTATTAATAATCTCTCGTTTGTAATTAGATAAAGATTATACATCAAAACTGGTCTCAAATTTGACAAAAAAGGTAAAATGCCACTTTGTATTGGTGTCCATATGACAACACGATAAGTTTCATGAACTTCAAATAAGTTTTGGATCTACTAGAATATAAAAATCAAGATTCTCAATATTTGAAATTAGTTGCACGGGGAGTAAACATGCACCCAGTGAGACACATGTGTTTTTGCAATCCATTTAGGTGCACTGTCACGTGTGCATGTAGCTCAAATTTGATTTTTGCACATTATACCCGTAGAAAGTCAATCAACCAATGTACTAAAACGTCTTAATGATCTCTGTTGTTTTCAAAATTAAAATGTCCCTCCTTTGGTAACATATGTTCACCGTGGGATAATTAATTTAACATGCATCATAGTTGCGGTGGATTCGCGGTGTGTGTGTGTGGGTGTGTGCGTCTAGGGGTGGCGGGTGGCTCGCAATACACTACGAGTTGTGAGCCACCGTGTGGGTTGGCCATTTTGTTAGGCAGGCCGGTGCCACATCAGAGTCGTGAATTCGTTATTTAAAACATTACAAAACCCTTTCATACGTACATGGTTTGGCCACATGCAGTCGATGGTTGTCCTACACGACACTCGATACTCACGTGTGATGCTTTCTGTGGGCCCGCGAGGTCATCGTCCATCACTTTGATGAACAGCCGGCAGTGAGGTTAATTTGACCAGCAAGGTAGAATCTTTTTTGTTTGTGTTATATATGGTGGTATATAGTATGCATCGAAGAGGTGGGAGGGTACTAGCATATATACTCTACGTACGCGTCCGTGAACAAGTACACCTTACTCAGTGTCGGGACTTTTCGGTTTCCAAGGCACGTGCCACATCAAAATTGTGAAATTGGCTATTCAAACATCACACAACACCTCTTTGGGACACATGCATCCATGCGGTGGTCATCCTAGCTAGGACACTCACGTGTGACGCTTCCATCTGTGGGCCCACAAGGCCATCGTCGATGCATGCATGCATCACTTTGACCTAGCTACATCGGGAGAGGTTAATTAATTTCACCATTAATGATGATTCTTTTTGGGTTGTACGTATTACGGTAGGAGCATATAGGGGGGAAGGGGACCATCATATGTAGCATGCTTCATGAACCTCGCTCTGTGTGGGTGCATGGTTTATGGTTTTTGAGGCATGTGGCACATCAAAGTTGTGCATTTTGGGTATATATTCAACATATATATGTTTGGCCCACATGCAAAGCGATGGTGGTGGTCCTCTCGCACCCACTTAAGTGGTTATCAGCGACATCGATGCTTTCCATCTGTGGGCCCGCTTGGTACATCACTACTTTTTTCCTGACAATGAGAGAGGTTAATTTGACTTAGGAGGGGATTATTTTTTTGCTTGTAATACGGTATATATTATAGGTCATGCTCTCGGATGACATGCATGATACAGTTTGAGCACACACACACATGCATGTGTACGCATGAATCCCTCCCATCGAGTAGAAGTGGCTAGTACAACGACAAGTCCTGAACCGATCTCGCTCTGTGTGGGTAGTGTATGATTTTCGACACACGCGCCACATCAATGTTGTGAAATGTTATTAAAATATGCATGCGCGCATCACCTCCATACATATGCATGTAGTGGTTGCCTTCGAATGGTACACTCCCTCGCGACAAGCCTATATATTCGTGGGCCCGCGTAGACATCCATGATCACCTTGACCGACAAGAAGATAGGTTACCATGGCGGATTCTTCATTTGGTTCGTGTTATCGTAGTATAGGTCATGGTGTGATTCAGACCTAATTAAGTTTGAGCGCATATACTATGCACGCATGCATGCATGAATCCCCGTCGTTGGCTTGAAATGTGGTGTAACATACATATGCATCGTCAACCTAACTCTCACTCAGTGTGGGGATTTCTAGTTCGAAATCACGGTGCCACATCAAAGTTGTTCCATTGTGTACTAAAAAACACACCTCTCCATACATATGTTTGGGCCACACGCATGCAGTGGTTGTCTTTGGGGACTAGCTACTTGCGTGATTATTGGCGAGCTAGCCCATCTCGGGGGTCGCATGGACGGCCATCACTGTGACGAACAACAAGAGAGAGGTTGTACGACCAAGGTGGATTATTCTTGGTCCGTTTTATGATCCATCTTGGTGATATATGCCTCTCGGCCCGCCGATTGAAAGTGTGTGTGTGTGTGGGGGCTGCTGCTACAAGACTTTGCTAGGTGAACCTCGGTTGGGGGGCATGCATTCATAGCCTAGGATTCCCTTCGTGCCGACATGAGGGGGCTGCTAGCTACTTCAAGCACTTTGCTAGGTGAACCTCGGTTGGGGGGGCATGCATTCATAGCTTAGGATTCCCTTCGTGCCAACACGAGGGAGGTGGGGAGTGTTGGAAATATGCCCTAGAGGCAATAATAAAGTGGTTATTATTATATTTCCTTGTTCGTGATAATTGTCTATTGTTCATGCTATAATTGTGTTATCCGGAAATCGTAATACATGTGTGAATACGTAGACCACAACATGTCCCTAGTGAGCCTCTAGTTGACTAGATCGTTGATCAATAGATGGTTACGGTTTCCTGACCATGGACATTGGATGTCGTTGATAACAGGATCATCATTAGGAGAATGATGTGATGGACAAGACCCAATCCTAAGCATAGCACAAGATCGTGTAGTTCGTCTGCTAAAGCTTTTCTAATGTCAAGTATCTTTTCCTTAGATCATGAGATTGTGCAACTCTCGGATACTGTAGGAATGCTTTGGGTGTGCCAAACATCACAACATAACTGGGTGGCTATAAAGGTGCACTACGGGTATCTCCGAAAGTGTCTGTTGGGTTGGCACGAATCAAGACTGGGATTTATCACTCTGTGTGACGGAGAGGTATCTCTGGGCCCACTCGGTAGAACATCATCGTAATGACCTCAATGTGACCAAGGAGTTGATCACGGGATGGTGTGTTACGAACGAGTAAATAGACTTTCCAGTAACGAGATTGAATAAGGTATAGGGATACCGACGATCGAATCTCGGGCAAGTATCATACCGGTAGACAAAGGGAATTGTGTACGGGATTGATTGAATCCCCGACATTGTGGTTCATCCGATGATATCATCGTGGAACATGGAGGAACCAATATGGGTATCCAGATCCCGCTATTGGTTATTGGCCGGAGAGGTGTCTCGGTCATGTCTACATGGTTCCCGAACCCATAGGGTCTACACACTTAAGGTTCGGTGACGCTAGAGTTGTTATGGGAAATAGTATGTGGTTACCGAATGTTGTTCGGAGTCCCGGATGAGATCCCGGACATCACGAGGAGTTCCGGAATGGTCCGGAGGTGAAGATTTATATATGGGAAGTCATCATACGGTCACGGAAGTATTCGGGGTTTGCGGTATTGTACTGGGACCACCGAAGGGTTCCGGGTCCACCGGAGGTCCACCTGCCCGGAGGGCCCTATGGGCTATATGTGGAAGGAACCAGCCCCTACGTGGGCTGGGCGCCATCCCCCCTAGGGCCCATGCGCCTAGGGTTGGGGGGAACCCTAAAGGGGGCGCCCCCCTTGGCTTGGGGGGCAAGCCCCCTCCCCTTGGCCGCCGCCTCCTCTAGATCTCATCTAGAGGGGCCAGCCCCCTTCCCCCTTCGCCCTATAAATAGAGGGGAGGAGGTAGGGCAGCAGCACCTCATCCAAGGCGCAGCCTTCCCCCTCTCCAACACCCCTTCCTCCTCCGTTGAGCTTGGCGAAGCCCTGCCGGAGAACTACAAGCTCCACCACCACGTCGCCGTGCTGCCAGAGTTCTTCCCCAACATCTCCTTCCCCCTTGCTGGATCAAGAAGGAGGAGACGTCCCCGTGTTGCACGTGTGATGAACGCGGAGGCACCGTTATTCGGCGCTTAGATCAGAATCAATCGCGATCTGAATCGCTGCAAGTACGACTCCTTCATCCGCATTCTTGTAATGCTTCCGCATCGCGATCTTCAAGAGTATGAAGATGTACTCCCCTCTCTCTCGTTGCTAGTCTCTCCATAGCTTGATCTTGGTGATGCGTAGAAATTTTTTGATTTCTGCAACAATCCCCAACAGTGGTATCAGAGCTAGGTCTATGCGTAGTTTCTATGCACGAGTAGAACACAAGTTGTTGTGGGCATCGATTTTGTCAATTTACTTGCCGTTACTAGTCTTATCTTGATTCGGCGGCATCATGGGATGAAGCGGCTCGGACCGACCTTACACGTGTGCTTACGTGAGACAGGTTCCACCGACTGAGATGCACTAGTTGCATAAGGTGGCTAGCGGGTGTCTGTCTCTCCCACTTTAGTCGGATCGGATTCGATGAAAAGAGTCCTTATGAAGGGTAAATAGAAATTGGCATATCACGTTGTGGTTTTGGCGTAGATAAGAAACGTTCTTGCTAGAAACTGCTACGTCTTGAGCTTGCGTTGGTTTTCCCCGAGGAGGAGAGGATGATGCAGCACAGTAGCGTAAGTATTTCCCTCAGTTTTTGGGAACCAAGGTATCAATCCAGTAGGAGGCCACGCGCAAGTCCCTCGTACCTGCACAAAACGATAGCTACTCACAACCAATGCGATTAGGGGTTGTCAATCCCTTTATGGTCACTTACGAGAGTGAGATCTGATAGAGATAATATTTTTGGTATTTTTGGTATAAAGATGCAAAGTAAAAAGTAAAAGCAAAGTAAAAACAAAGCAAGTATTAAAAGTGATGGAGATTGATATGATGAGAATATACCCGGGGGCCATAGGTTTCACTAGTGGCTTCTCTCAAGAGCATAGATATTCTACGGTGGGTGAACAAATTACTGTTGAGCAATTGACAGAATTAACATAGTTATGAGGTTATCTAGGTATGATCATGTATATAGGCATCACGTCCGAGACAAGTAGATCGAAATGATTCTGCATCTACTACTATTACTCCACTCATCGACCGCTATCCAGCATGCATCTAGAGTATTAAGTTAAAAGCAGAGTAACGTCTTAAGCAAGATGACATGATGTAGAGGAATAAATTCATGCAATATGATAAATACCCCATCTTGTTATCCTCGATGGCAACAATACAATACGTGCCTTGCAACTCTTTCTGTCACTGGGTAAGGACACCGCAAGATTGAACCCAAAGCTAAGCACTTCTCCCATTGCAAGAACTACCAATCTAGTTGGCCAAACCAAAAAGATAATTCGAAGAGACTTGCAAAGATAACTCAATCATACATAAAAGAATTCAGAGAAGATTCAAATATTATTCATAGATAAGCTGGATCATAAACCCACAATTCATCGGTCTCAACAAACACATCGCAAAAAGAAGATTACATCGAATAGATCTCCACGAGAGAGGGGGAGAACATTGTATTGAGATCCAAAAAGAGATAAGAAGCCATCTCGCTACTAGCTACAGACCCGAAGGTCTGAAGTAAACTACTCACACTTCATCGGAGGGGCTATGGTGTTGTTGTAGAAGCCCTCCGTGGTGGATGCCCCCTCTGGCGGAGCTCCGGAACAGGCCCCAAGATGGGATCTCGTGGATACAGGAAGGTACGGCGGTGGAATTAGGTTTTTGGCTCCTGTTCTGATCGTTTGGGGATACGTAGGTATATATAGGTGGAAGGAGTACGTCGGTGGAGCGTCAGGGGGCCCACGAGGTAGGGGCGCGCCCAGGGGGAGGGGGCGCGTCCTCCACCCTCGTGACCGCCTCTGGCACTTCTTGGAGTAGGGTCCAAGTCTCCTGGATCACGTTCGGTTGGAAAATCACGTTCCCGAAGGTTTCATTCCGTTTGGACTTCGTTTGATATTCCGTTTCTTCCAAACACTGAAATAGGCAAAAAACAGCAATTCTGGGCTGGGCCTACGGTTAATAGGTTAGTCCCAAAAGTAATATAAAAGTGGAAAATAAAGCCCAATATAGTCCAAAACAGTAGATAAAGTAGCATGGAGCAATCAAAAATTATAGATACGTTGGAGACGTATCAGGCATCCCCAAGCTTACTTCCTGCTCGTCCTTGAGTAGGTAAATGATAAAAAGAGAATTTTTGATGCGGAGTGATACTTTGGCATAATTTCAATGTAAATCTTCTTAATCATGGTATGAATATTCAGATCCGAAAGATTCAAGACAAATGTTCATATTGACATAAAAATAATAATACTTCAAGCATACTAATCAAAAGTAATCATGTGTTCTCAAAATAGCATGGCAAAAGAAAGTGCATCCCTACAAAATCATATATTTAGGCTATGCTTCATTTTCGTCACACAAAGATGTTCCCAACTTCAATACCCCCGATGACAAGCCAAGCAATTGTTTCATACTTAAATAATCTCAAACTTTTTCAACCTTCACGCAATACATGAGTGCGAGCCATGGATATAACACTATGGGTGGAATAGAATATGATGATGGGGATTGTGTGGAGAAGACAAAAAGGAGAAAGTCTCATATTGACGAGGATAATCAACGGGCTATGGAGATGCCCATCAATTGATGTCAACATGAGGAGTAGGGATTGCCATGCAACGGATGCACTAGAGCTATAAGTATATGAAAGCTCTACAAAAGAAACTAAGTGGGTGTGCATCCAACTTGCTTGCTCACGAAGACCTAGGGCACTTTGAGGAAGCCCATCATTGGAATATACAAGCCAAGTTCTATAATGAAGAATTCCCACTAGTATATGAAAGTGACAAAATGAGAGACTCTGTATCATGAAGATCTTAGTGCTACTTTGAAGCACAAGTGTGGTAAAAGGATAGTAGCATTGTCCCTTCTCTCTTTTTCTCTCTCCTTTTTTTTATTTGGGCCTTCCCTTTTTTTGGCCTCTTTTTTTTCGTCCGGAGTCTCATCCCGACTTATGGGGGAATCATAGTCTGCATCATCCTTTCCTCACTTGGGACAATGCTCTAATAATGATGATCATCACACTTTTATTTCTCTTACAAATCAACAATTACAACTCGAAACTTAGAACAAAATATGACTCTATATGAATGCCTCCGGCGGTGTACAGGGATGGTGCAATGAATCAAGAGTGACATGTATGGAAAATAATGCATGGTGGCTTTGCCACAAATACGATGTCAACTACATGATCATGCAATGGCAATATGACAAAAGTAATGTATGTCATAATAATGATGGTGGAAGTTGCATGGCAATATATCTCGGAATGGCTATGGGAATGCCATGATGGGTAGGTATGGTGGCTGTTTTGAGGAAGATATAAGGAGGTTTATGTGTGAAAGAGCGTATCATATCACGGGGTTTGGATGCACCGGCGAAGTTTGCACCAACTCTCAAGGTGAGAAAGGGCAATGCAAGGTACCGAAGAGGCTAGCAAATGCGGAAAGGTGAGAGTGCGTATAATCCATGGACTCAACATTAGTCAAAAGAACTCATATACTTAAAAATTTAGAAGCCATCAAAAATCAAGTACTACGCGCATGCTCCTAGGGGGATAGATTGACCATGGCTCATCCCCGACCGCCACTCATAAAGATGCACAAGCCAGGTACACTTCATGTTTCAAATTTGTTACACAACTTTAACCATACGTGCATGCTACGGGACTTGCAAACTTCAACACAAGTATATCTCAAATTCACAATTATCAACTAGCACGACTTTGATATTATTACCTCCATATCTCAAAACAATTATCAAGCATCAAACTTATCTTATTATTTAATTCATTCAAAAAGAAAGTTTCACATATCTTGAACACTAAGTATATTAACATTAAGCAAAATACCATGCTATTAATGACTCTCAAAATAATCTAAGTGAAGCATGAGAGATCAAGTTTCTTTAAAACAAATCCACCACCGTGCTCTAAAAGATCTAAGTGAAGCACTAGAGCAAAAATTATCATGCTCAAAAGATATAAGTGAAGCACTATGAGCAAAACTATCAAGCTCAAAAGATATAAGTGAAGCACATAGAGTATTCTAACAAATTCCAAATCATGTATGGATCTCTCAAAAGGTGTGTACAGCAAGGATGATTGTGTTAAACTAACAAGCAAAGACGCAAATAATACAAGACTCTCCAAGCAAAACACATATCATGTGGTGAATAAAAATATAGCTCCAAGTAAATTACCGATGGAAGTGGACGAAAAAGGGGATGCCTTCCGGGGCATCCCCAAGCTTTGACTTTTTGGTGTCCTTGGATTATCTTGGGGGTGCCATGGGCATCCCCTAGCTTAGGCTCTTGCCACTCCTTGTTCCATAATCCATCAAAAGAATTCACCCAAAACTTGAAAACTTCACAACACAAAACTCAATAGAAATCTCGTGAGCTCCGTTAGAGAAAGAGAACAAAAGACTGCTTTAAGGTACTGTAATGAGCTCATTCTTTATTTATATTGGTGTTAAACCTACTGTATTCCAACTTCTCTATGGATTATAAACTATTTTACTAGCCATAGATTCATCAAAATAAGCAAACAACACACACAAAACAGAATCTGTCAAAAACAGAACAGTCTGTAGTAATCTGTAACTAACGCAAACTTATGGAACTCAAACAATTCTACCAAAATTAGACGACCCAGAATTTTTTTTATTGATAAGCAGCAATTGGAATCAGTATTTTATCACGTTCTGGTGATTTTTAACAATTCGGGCACTGAGCGCAAAGATTCTGGAAATTACAGCAAGATCAAATAACTATCATCCAAGAAGATCTAATAGGTTTAACTTGGCACAAACACTAACTAAAAGATAAAACCACATCTAAACAGAGGCTAGATGGATTATTTATTACTAAGCAGCAAGGAAAAATATTGGGTTGTCTCCCAACAAGTGCTTTTCTTTTAAGCCTTTTTAGCTAGGCATTGAGATTTTGATGATGCTCACAAGAAAGACAAGAATTGAGGCACAAAGAGAGCATCATAAAACATGTGACAAACACACTTAATTATAACATACTTCCTATGCATAGGCATATCATAGGCAAACAAATTATCGTAGCAAGCAAAAACTAGCATATGCAAGGAAGCGGAAGGGAACAATAGCAATCTCAACATAACGAGAGGTAATTTAGTGACATGAAAATTTCTATAACCATATTTTCCTCTCTCATAATAATTACATGTAGGATCATAAGAAAATTCAACAATATAGCTATCACATAACATATTCTCAACACGATCCACATGCATACGAAGTTGACACTCTTCCAAAATAGTGGGATTATCATTAACTAAAGTCATGATTTCTTCAAGCCCACTTTTATCAAAAAATTCATAAGAATTAATGTTATCCAAATATGTGGGATCTAAAGTTGACACTCTTCCAAACCCACTTTCAATATTGTTGGAAACAATATTATCAATCTCATATTCATCATGGGGATTAAATAAATTTTCAAGATCATAGGAAGAATCGCCCCAATCATGATCATTGCAACAAGTAGTAGACATAGCAAAACTAGCATCCCCAAGCTTAGGGTTTTGCATATTATTAGCACAATTGGCATCAAGAGAATTTATAAGAAAATCATTTCAATCATGCTTTTTATTCCAAGATCTATCGTGAAGCACTTCATCACAATTTTCAGATTTATGGATTTCAGGCAAAAGCTTATAAAGATAATCTAGTGCATCCAAATCACTAGGAATTGGTTCATCATAATTGGATCTCTTAAAAAGATTGGCAAGCGGATGAGGATCCATAGATATTAGCTTCTTTGTTTAGGAATAAATACTCAACTATTTCAACCAAACGAGCAAACGAGCCAAGAAAGACATCAAGGCGAACGGAAAGAGAGGGCGAATAAAACGGCAAGGGTGAAGTGGCGGAGAGGAAAACGAGAGGAAAATGGCAAATAATGTAATGCGAGAGATAGGGATTGTGGTGGGTACATGGTATGTTGACTTTTGCGTAGAGTCCCCGACAACGGCGCCAGAAATCCTTCTTGCTACGTCTTGAGCTTGCGTTGGTTTTCCCCGAAGAGGAGAGGATGATGCATCACAAGAGCGTAAGTATTTCCCTCAGTTTTTGAGAA